>JZKD02S2300661.1:263396-280202 GCA_000966675.3 Picea glauca | reverse complement strand
TCGAAGAAGAAGAGGTTTTCTCCCTTTATGGGTTTCCTCGTGAAAATGTGTCTCTGTGTGTATTTTATGTGTGACTGATGATCTTTACTCTTACTGTCCATATGCTGTATGATTGATTGATGACACATGAAGAAATCTTAATAATAAATTAAAAGGCATAAAATTGTTTAATCTTATGAACAACTGATTCACCCCCCCCTCTCAGTTGTTCTAGTATTTCCAACACTGGTTGATCAAATGACTAAAGGTGGTCTCAACCAATTTGTCTAGTGATAAACTCAATTTATTAAATTAGGATCTTGGTTTCACCTTAGGTGACTAAAGTGGACTAAGTATTCCTCATTTTGTAGAAGTTAATTACACTTTTAGGTAGATATATATGGTCATACGAATTGGTCTATATACATCTAAAGACACCACCTCTCTCTCTTTGAATTCATAATTAATAAATTGTGTGACTCCATGATTTTTCAATGGGATACAAGATCTAGTGGTTTGATATCTAGCCTACTTTTTTATGCTTTTACGTACCCAAGGTTTGAAGAAGGTGTCTAACCAAGGTCCCCACTAGTGTAGGATGCCAACATATTCAAATTCCAAAGGAAGGAGTTATAAATTGAGGCATGTTTTATAGTTTCCCCTTAATCAATTTGAAACGTATTTGATATTAGTGGAAGAGAAGAATCCATTCCTTACCCTTTAATCACATTCATCTAAAAAAACAAAAACTAGCTCATGCATAGAGATCGTGACAATGAAAATATAATCAAGATACATTATAACAAAGAGAATATAAGTAGAACAACCATACTATCCCATTGTATTAAACAAAGTAAGGATTACATTTAGGCCTTATTCCTTACACATGAATAGAATATACAATCTCATAGTTAAAGCATCGATCAAGGACGTGACATAATAGTAGAAATCTATTCAAATCAACCTCTTTAAGAAATAGCCATTAAAAAACAAAAACAACAATGAACCCTTCATAATTATGCTCATTACCTATTATACGCATCTAAGAATATTCTATATGATTACAGGAATCTAACATTTATATTTTACCCATGCAAAAAGGACTCCATGCCTCTAAGGAAAAGGTGTAAAGGGTCTTAATGCATTGTTTTTCTAGTTGATCCCCAGTCTTGGCCCTATATACAGACTCAAGCTTCTACAGCTATAGGGATTTGTTGGATCTCTCCTCTATCGATCTATTATCCACACCTTCAATAATTAAGCAAACTATGACTACAATAATTCCCAATCATTCCTTCCAGCTCCTCCCAAGTTGATTGCAGTCTCGAGCCTTCAATAAGGGGTTCCAACTCAAGGATTTCTTTGATGGTAGCATCCCAATACATGGTAAACTCTTAAATAATGGTATTCCATGTAGTAATATATTCCTAGAGTCGCTTGAAAATATCCATAGTAGATTCCTCAATGTTTTTTTATTTAATAGTCAAAGTTTATAGGAGGCATTGGATATTTGCCTCAGCTTGCTTCTTGATATCCCATGCAATTGATAATTGGATTTGTGCTTTCTAGTCAATCTCTCTAGACAAGTTTCATGGATGTTTATTTTTATATTACAGGATGTCTTGTTTTAATGTGAGGGTCTATGACTCTTCCATATTTGCAAGGTCGTATGTTTCTATAGCTTCTATGTATGCCTGGTCATACTAATTGCAACATTGTTATGTGTACTCCTTGATCTAGTTTTCTATCCCTATGACAACATCCTTATATTTCTAGATATTATCCCATAAAGAATGTCGACACTTTACATGAAAATATTCTAGGTGGCTTATATGACTATGCCTTTTCCACTACAATATCTACTATTAAACTAAGCCTATTTTTCCTCGTTTCTACTTCTATAGCTACTATCTAAGCAACCTACTAGGACCTCTCTATTTATTTCCTATTTTTTTATTCCACTTCTAATTTATTTTATTTTTTATCTTCCTAAAGGTTATGAACACTTTGGTAATAATTCTATGTTGTGCCTGAACAACAACCTCCCTAATATATTTTCTTACATTTTCCCTAAGAGAAGTAATTGGGACCCCTTGCTAAACTTTCCTACTATAAAGCCTCTTAAACTCTCGCATACAAACAGAAAATCCCAAGTATCTCTTATCAATGTCTATGATTTACTGCTTGTAGAATTTCTTCAGATCACTCTGACATACCGATATAGACTATCGACAAGTTCCCTCTTTCTTCGCCTATATATAGCTTATTGATAAACATCCTTCTTCCTCCATCGATACAACCAATACCGGTGAGTGAGTGATTTCCTCGCCAATACATTGGCACCATTAGTCCTTGATCATCAATACATTGGTGAGTTTCCTCTCATATTCGTCAATGCATCACATATTGGAAAATTCCCTTCCTTTCTCTCTGAGACATAGTGTACCATTGAGGTTCATCTCTCTCTCTCCAACACACTGCTTGTTAGTGAGTTTCCTCTTATGTCATTGATGTTCCAGTAGAAGGATGTCAATCCCTCATTGATACTGAGCATATCAGTAGATATATTCTTTATCTCTTTGAAATTGGCCCCATCAGCTAGAAACCTTCATCTTATGGCCTTTCCTATTCTCCTCCAGCTCAAATATTTCTCACTGCACCCATCAGTCAGGTTTCTATCATTTTCAATGATTAAGAATTTCATCCCTGAATGGATAAATGATGATGGATTGCTTAACTCACTTAATATACATCATGTTACAATTGTAATTAAGTATACTTGTGTCACCAACAATTTTCATTGCGCATACCATACTAGCATGCATGTTTTGCGCCTTCTTGATTTTATGACTAACTATGATCATGAAAATTTCAACTACCATCAGGTGGGCTAATTGCAACATATATAAGACTCAAATTGGCTCTGAATTTCATATAATAAGAGAATCATTCCTCCCATATCCTAAGGTCTCGCACTAGAAGCCCCTCCTTTTTCTCTCTGCATTGCAAAAACTGACACCTCAATCAGACATATTTATAGAAAGTTATGGACTTTTGAACTCAAGATATTATTGTTTCGTGTCGGTAAAAAGGACACTTGGAAATTAAAGAAACAAATATTTGTTCTTCTAATGAGTATTATTTTTTTGTGTATATTGTAATTTTATTTACATGATGTTTATTGTGTGTAATGTATATATTTCTATTGCTTAACTTGTATATGTATGCATGGTTTATTGTATGTTGTTATTATTCTGCATAACTTTGTGCAGATGCAGAGATTATCAATAAATTAAATTGGTATGAAAGTTTGGAAATTTCATGTGGAATTTACCATCTCGAGTCCGAGGATGCTACAAAGTGGTATCAAAGCTCCAGTTCCAACATTGAGCCTACATGGGCCAATTAACCGAGCATGGAAGTGAAATTTACATATTATGCAAGAAAACTATTTGACAGAATGCCAAAAAGAGATTTCATGAGAATTTTGAGGGAAATTAGTCAAGGATTGGAAATTCCCAAATTTTAATTGCAGAATGAAAAAAATTTGGCCTGGAGACAGTCGAATTTCAAATTTATAGTGCAACAATGGTGGAAATTGTAAGAACTTCCCCAATTTGTTAATAAAATTGAATGAGATTCATGCCTAGGGATATCAACCAGAGGTGCACGCGAGAAATTTATTTTGCAGTGATCGAATTGGCATTTATCGGGATGAAATAGCCGAAATTTTGCAATTTGCAGAGTGACCATGGTGAAATTAGGAGAAATTGGGCAAAAGACCTAATTTCCACAGAAGAATTCATGAGGAATTCGATGGACAAGAGTCAAATTACAGGTGATGGGGTCGTATTGATTGTTAAAGGGCCCGAAATTGGCCATATGAAGTGTAATTGCAAAGTTCAATGGTGGCCTGAAAGAAATTATGAATTTGGGCATATTTGGAATTTCAAAACAAAATCAGTAAAATTGGGAAAAATTGGGAGTCTTTATGTACGTTGATGTCAGCATGATGTGAGGGAAACGTGTCAGTTGACATGGAAGAATGATCACATGTAATTCCATGGTGGCAGGTTCACAGTGGTGGTACATAGTGGCAGGCATAGTAGAGGTGGCATCTGAGTTTCCACCCATGATGACGATGTTTTCCTACCCAGTGGAACCCCCAATATAAGACATGCATCAACCCCACATTAATTGCAGGGGGATCCTGGGTGGTTATTTTAACCATAGACAGGGTAGTTACAATTCACCAATCTGCGCCATGTCATCAAGGTCAAAACCATGGTTATGTTTCATGTTCCCTCCCCCCTCTGTTAACTGTCGGTAGTTCAGGGGGGGCACGATGTGACATTGATTGTCGATCACCGCCAACACCTCCCGAACCTCCGTCGTCTGATGAAAACAATGTAAAAATTTTCACACACCCCGGTGAATGCATGTGGGATGGGTTCTTCCCATCCCCGCAACCCAATGATAATGCGCCATGTAAGCAACCAAGTCTTGTTGGGGGGCATGAAATAAAGTTATGTGCGCACAAATAAATAAAGGAGAAGGAAGAGGGAGGTAAGAGGTGGACGAGGCAAGACAGAGTGGCCAAGTACTGACATGGTGCCACTTCGAGGTTCCAAGTGGACTCAATATTCAATGTTAGCATTCCAGTCAGCACAGGTTATCCAGAAATTACATAAAATATTGAATTTTCTCTTAAAATGGGTAATTTTTTAGGTGTTCAACTTGCAGGCCAATTTTGGAGGCCTAAACATCATTTTCGGAAAATCAAAATTGTATGAATTTATATGCATTTTTAAACATAGATTTTATGCATCTAAAATAATAGAGCTCAAAGAGATATTTCTAAAAGTGTAAACCATTCATCAAACGGAGCTAGTATGAAGAAGTTATAGGCCAAATAGTGCATGGTAAATTTGAGACCCAATTAACTTTTGAGAGCCATAAATTCTTGATCCATAACTATACTAGAGAATAGCAGTAGTCTATGGAAATATATTGAGCCATATAAGACAACCATGGAGATAAATTATTATTTTTTGCACACACAAATGTATAGGAGGGCATAGAAGGTACATGTAGCATACATGGACAAATATATTTATTGGCCTTAAACTTCAGCAGGATTTATCAGGCAGCCTAGAGTATAGATGAAGGTGAAACTTGGCCAGAATGATCAAAATATGATCATGAAGGAAACCAATTGAGCTCATGTCAAAATGCCAAAGGCGCGGGTGAAAATATGCATAAGCATAGTTAAAAATTGCACTTGGTTGAAGGATTTTTGGGTAATAATCAAATGACTATAACTTTTTCTCAAAACTCATAATTGATCAAGAAAGAAATGATTAGAAAGGTCATTGATAGATTATTCCATGTATTCACCCATAATTGAGAATTGAGCAGAAAAAATCATAGGAAGTCGGAAAGAAGATTTCTAGTGACCAAAAAGGGGCAAAATTGTGCATATGTTACCAAAATTGTATATTATGGTTTTAGCTAGAAAATGTTGTTGTATGCATGTTTTCAGATGTTATGATTATAATTAAAAATGATCAAGTGATAGATATGTTTGTAGATAAGAGGAGAAAGGTAGGGAGAGTTCTTCAAGATGTAGATTGATTTCTTCAAGAAGCTGCCAACTGAAGACATCTGGACTTGGTGTGCAGTGTGGAAGAATTCCAATGTAACTCTTATATGGAAAATAAATTCCAAGTGACACATATGCATACCAATTGTAGGTGCTAAGTAAGAAACCTCGTCTATAGCTCATGCTAATTCATGTACAGTGGGTACAAATGGATATGAAAATCATAGGTCCATGAAAGCTGGGTTAGACAGTGGGTAAAAGGATTTGAACTTTGGTTAAAGATGAGAATAAACACTCAAGGAGAGAGTGTTATGTTGAAGATGCCTCACAAGAAGGTAAAAATCCATGAATGAATAATAGGGATATTTGAATCTAGGTAAAACCATGAAAACATGGGAATGCAAAGGAAGACAATATGAAGATAAGGCAGGATAGTGTGGGCATATTTGCTCTAAAAATATTGACATGTTAAAATGATATTATTTTTTATAAATAGAAATAGAGGGCATACTTGAAGATAAGGGTAACATCTCAAAGGATCTGTCATCTAGTTGGGGTTAGTACACTCGTTATTGTTATCAGAGTAGTGCATTGGAGGCATGGTATGAATGCTAGAACTTCAAGGGTGAAGTAATGAAGAATATGTGTATGCTCAAAAGTACCAATTGATGTATAAGCAATGCATTATGTACAAATTGGATCCAGAAGAATGTAGTCGGGTTTCAAAAAAGGATTTTTATATAAATGGAAGAAAAATTCTAGGATGGATTCGAGTCCTTGAACATATTAAGATAATGAAAGAATAAATCATGAGGTGGGTTTCAAGATAATATAGGTGCATGACAACACTCCATGAGCAATGACAACAATAGAAGAGGATTGATGATGCATTCCAAAAGTGTTGAGGGTGTTAGGACCATGAAATGCCCTTTTTCACTACACCTTTTGATCATTCAACCCTCTCATTTCCTAAGCTAAATGACTACTATAACGAGCACTAAGACCCTTTTTCCCAAGGTACAAACTATTCATCTTGTTTTTATGTTTTCATTTACTTGGCATGTTTGATTGAATACGATCACATATTTTACCCATGACATAATTCAACTAATGATCAAAATGATAGAATAGCCCACTTTGAGAATCAGGTCATTGTTGTCACAGCTATGCGCAATTCCTGGGAAGCTGTTACAGGATTGTTGCAATGGACGACCATCAATCCTGGAAGTTGTTACACAACTGCTATGATAGAAGCCTGTTAATTGATGCAGGAGCATCGCCAATACATCAAGCGAGCCAACGTAGAAGCGGAAGACAGCTGGAAAAACCAGCACAAGTTTTGATAATCACCTTGGAAGTTATTGTGTGCACATTAATGTGAAGATTTAATGAAGCACACTTGTATATTGTAATGGACCTTGAGCGGATTGCTCTCATCCTTAGAGGGTAGATGACATTTAAGATAGTTAATGCAAGTAGGTAGAATTTGATTCTAGATTTGATAGCTTTTAGAGCGCAAGAGGGAAACGGGATATAGACACCCTCATTGTGCATTTGTAACATTATCCAGGGAGAGCATAGGAGAAGCAGAGAGCTGTGTAAGAACACCCATGTATAGACATTTGAATTAATAGAAGAGTTCTGATTCAAATTCATGGTTTTTGTTGTTCTCTCTGTATTGATGTTGATATGCTCATGAATGTTTGCTTCCCATTATACATTTTCTTTTATATGTTGTGTATATGATTTCATGTTTGAATTGAAGTCGGAGAGGGTGAAGGAATGAGTTTCAATTGTTTCTCTATTTGAGCCAGAGAATTCCTGCAAGGAGTGCATTGACAAAGGGTTCAAATAGAGGTAACTTTGTTCTCATTCATCGCAAAGGTGCAGTTGGGCACAGGAGCCGTGCAGGGAGTGTAAAGTCCAAGTAAAGCTTCAGGGTTGTGAACCTGAGAAAAGTATTGAAGGATTGTTGCTGCAGGTATGCGCAGAGTCGAGGAGCTTCAACACTTAGACGTGGTTGAAGATTTGCCGCAAGGAGTGCGTGCAAAGGGGTTTTCTTTCTGAAGACCAAAAGATGTGGGAAAATCTTAGGAAGGATAGGCCTTTGATTTTGTTGGAGAACAGTGAGGACAATTTGTGACTTGAAGTTCGAGGGAAGCATCGCAAGTTTGCGAGCAGGTGAACGAGTTCTATGGAAAAGAACACTTGATCCTTTCGCAGAATTCATCCGGAAGGAACGGACGGTCGGTATTATCCGAGGAGAATCTGTGAATCTCCGTGAGCCGCCAGATCTTGTCGATGTGTAGGGAAGATACAGTGGTGTATTTCCAAAGGTTTAAGCTCAGGATAGATAGAGAATTGATCCAAGTCAGACAGGACCATTGGATCTACACGTATATCATGTATCAGGATTTCGTAGATTGAACCTCCAAATTATTGCAACAGGAATTGCAATATCGTGATCCACGATATCCCGAGGAGCCCAGAACCATCCATCAATTGGGGCATGTGTCAGAAAATCCAAAGAAGTCGAGGTTCAGAGCATCGGAGATTTTGAAGACAGGATACTCTTGCAGCTTGGAATCGCGAAACGCGATATCCCGACGGGAGAGTTGTGTAGGACCACAAGAGTCAGAGTGGAATATAGGTGGCATAAGTCATTGGGGTTTCTCCATGATAAGTTCCAATACATTGACATCAATATTCGCGATCCCGCGAAGTCCGAAATCCCGATAGAAGTGACAGGAGTTGAAGGGACAACTTGCGCGTGCGTCGGAGTTTCATTGTATCGGGCATCGGGAGTCGGAGAACTGAGTTGCTTGATATCGCGAGTAGAGAAATCACGATAGGAGAAGTCCCGAGAGGAAAGGGAAAAGGTCAGCATTGACTTTTATTGGCATTCGAGGATTCAAGAGTGCAGTGCTCAACCATTGGACTCACGAAGTCGCGAGTTCTGATTCCACGATAAGTAAAGAGAGGGGGATCGAAGTGAAGAGATCTATGGGTGTAGATTTCCTAATAGGGAAATAGAAGAACCTTGGTGTTCTTCGGGCCGAGGAAAGAGGAGATCTTGTGAGTGGGCGTGCCTGCGGGTGTGGCTGCATCATTAATCTCGGAAGCTGTTACAGCAGATGCCACAAGTCCTGTTGTGATATGACTATTTTAACACCTATTGATTAGAATGTTGGTTCATGATGTTGAGGCAGGAGAATTCAAGATTTGGTATTGATGATATCTAACGAACAACCTGAGAATCGGGGATTCTTAGGACTTCTCTATTTCTGAACACTGATTGACTCTGACTTTAAATAGTAGAGCTTTTGTAATGTAAAGGTTGTCATTCTTTTGGCTTGAATAGAAGAAAGGAACGATTATTGTACTCAAACATCTTTTTGGCAATTGAATGAAGATCTGGATTGAATTTCTTTAACATATTGTGATCTATCTCTTTGAGTGGATTTAGTGAGAAGGAAAGGGTCCACCTTCTTCATCGAGTCCCCTCTATTTTGAATTCTAGATTTAGTTGTTTTCATTGCAATTGGTTTAACTGTTAGATGTTTCTGAATGCAACTATTGTTACAGTTTAGTCCCTTCCTGATAGATGCGCATAGATTTGTCTCATGAGAATTAGAAGTCAGTTGTTGAGCATGGCTGGAGAGTTACTTTTCCTTTTTCTGCATTAAGTTTAAATCTTGTTCTGGAGAATTAAAAGTGTGAATTATCTTCTTGCAATAAGTAGATTTCCCTTCAGCAATAGCATAGAATTTCTTCCTACAAAAGTAAATTATAAAGTTAGATAAGGTAGGAAATTCATGGTATTGTAGATTCATCAATTTAGATTGCAATTATGATTTTAAGTCTGAAGCACTCCAGCTGTATCGGCACAATTGTGTCAGCAATATTGTTTGTTTGTTTTTGTTAGAAGAACTTCCCTACTACAATCATATTAGAGATGCTTCCATAATCTAGCATAGACTGTGCAGAATCATCCTGAAATAACAGACTTCCCTGGGTTGACAATTTATATTGAACACTTTGATTTTCCATTTAATTAGACAATTAAAGTTCCCAACATTTTAGCGTCATTGTCAACGAAGATAATTGTATATTTTGGTAAGCAAACTAGTTTTTTTTTATGAATGAATAGTCCACATGAATCACCAAACGTGAGAACGAACCCCCCAAAATACTAACATAGCAGGCACCAGAGGACGTGGAGGAAGAAATCCTAACATACTGGGAAGATAGAACATTGTTGAAGAGATTATAGATAGAACAGATTCTTCTTCGGGATCCATATTTCGCCCTGCCAATCCTCCAAGAGGACGTGATCCACAGTCAATAGAAATACCCCCTCTTGAAACATCGTTCTCCTCAAGGGCTGAAGCTAAATTTGTAGTTGAAAGTGAAGCTGAAGATTTGTCACCAACAAATCAGCAAGCAACACTGGAGAACATAGAGGATCAAGGCAATATAGCCTCAAACCGAGAAAACTTGGAAGAAGTTGTTTATCAGATCAATGGTCGGATAGTCACTAAGGAAGAGTGGGACGTTTTTCATATTGAGTGGAACCAGAGAGCACATATGGAGAATCAAGGGGATAACGAAGAAGAGCTCTACCAAGAGAATCCACAGAACAATGAGGATCAGGTAAACAATGAAAACATTATCTCTACCCTGGTTTTTCCTATTTATGATGTCCCCACACGAGGGATGGATCCTATGAAAAACATACCTCTCTCGGCTCTCCCAAATTTTCATGGATTATCTACTAAAGATCCAGATGAGTTTCTATTTGAATTTGACATTTTGTGTAGAAGCTATGACTACACTACCACTGTGCAGAAGCTCAAACTGTTTCCAGCCACATTAAAAGGAAATGCATTAAGATGGTTCATGAGCCTTGGAGGGGAAAACATATCAACATGGATGCAAATGAGGCATCTTTTCCTACACAAATACCAAGACTACTATTGAACAAGGGAATGCAAAGAGGAGCTATTCAAAATGTCACAGAATAAGGACGAGACCCTTGAAGACTTTGTGGAGCGACTCCAATACAATCTACAGCAGTCTGGCCATTCGGATGTGAGTAAGGACATTCTGAAAACCATTTTGCTAAAAGGAGTTAGAGAAGATTGCTTAGATATGTTGAATATGCTTGGTAAAGGAGATATATCTAAGGAATCCTATGAGGACATTGTATACCTCTGCAAAAGATGTTCTCGAGGGTCTACAAGAAATAAGTCAGCTACCAAGGATACTACTTTTTCAAGTGTACAGAAATCAACAAATGGAGGAGCAACAAGAGAAGAAATAGGTAATCTATTAGAAAGTTTCAAAATAGAGATGATTAACTCTTTTTCCTCACAAATGGATACTTTACAAGTCAAACAGAAACAAGAAGAACCAGAGAAAGTATTATGCATTTTATGTCCAAAATGTAGGAAGAAACATCCACCAAGGGAGTGCCCACTGAACAGTGTCCAGGTATGCCTTATTTGTGAATTAGACCATGCCACTGACCAATGTCCTTCTCTACTAGGGGTAAAAGAATCAATGAAAGAAACTAATGAGGAAGAAGAGGCTATCTATCTGATCACACAAAGAAGACAATGGAAGCCAAGAGGTCAAGGTATGAATTCTCAATTCTCTCCTCCAGCATTTAATTATTGGAACAATTAGCTACCATATGGTCAGTCGAATGCTCCTCCTCCAAATCAAATGCCACCCTCTTATCAAGATCCCAATGCATGGTTACCTATGCCCCAACAACCAAACCACTATGGACAATGGAACCCATATGGGAGATGTCCTCAACAACAACTCAGTTATCCAATCCAACACCAACCAAACTTATTTCAACATCAGTTCCAACCTCCATACCAGCAACAACAACTGCAATTGTCTCCCAATAACTCACCAAACAATCATTTCTTATGACCTCAGATGCCTGTGAAACCTAACCCAAACCCAAATAATAAGGCCATTCAGAACATAGACATACTTAATGTGCCAGCCTTATCTATTACTCCTATGCCCTTTGATGAAATACATTTAAGATCAGGGAGAATAGTTGAGCCAATAGTTGAAGATGCTCCATCTTCAAAATCAGATAAGGAATCAGGGGAGAAACCATCTATTGATACAAAAGAAATTGACCAGCCTATTCTAGAATCAGCAGACCCACCATTCCCTGAAAGACTGAAAATTGCTAAGCCTGTGGAATTACCATCTTTCAATCTCCTTGGAGAATTGCAAAATCTGCACGTTAATATTCCACTACTGCAAGAAATAAGGGATGTCCCTATTTATGCCAAGACCATGAGGGATCTTTTTATCAAAAAACCTGGATGAAAACCTAAGGATCCCCTCATAGTACATGTAGTGGGGGATTTGTCTGAGCTAATGCTAGGCAAAACTCAACCTATTAAATATGGCGACCCAGGAAACCCGACTATCACAGTTGAAATCGAACAGACATCTATTCAGCATGTATTAGTTGATTTAGGGGCATCAATTAACATCATGTCAATAGAAACTACGCAGTTGCTGCAACTCGGAACAAAAATTTGACCTACTCCTATTGTTCTAGAATTAGTTGATCGCTCTACCATCAGACCAGAAGGAGTAATCGATGACTTAGTTATTTTAGTAGACTCATGGGAGTATCCTGCTAATTTTGTTGTGTTGCAACCCAAATCCAGTCTGGGAGGCCATCCTCTAATTCTGGGATGACCATGGTTAGCCATAGATGACGCCTTCATAGGTTGTTGATCTAGTTCTATGACCATCTCTGATGGTTACGACACAAAAAAACTTACCCTGTATCCTCATGATACACCTAGTACAGAACCTGAAAATTCTCTATGGATAGACACTGAGGTTGAAAGTGCTCTTCCTGGGCTAACTATAGGAAAGGCCCTGAGTTTTAAGGATGAGACATAGGATGAGTTAATAAACTATTTTATTTGTGACCCCTCTTTCGTTACACAACACACACACCACCAATTGATCAGAGTCTTTGACCCTATGGCCCTGGAAGAAATGAACTCGAAACTTGCTGACAATTAGAGTGATTCAGCTGTAACAACAATCGTTGTAACAGAAAACGTTGTAACAGCAGATGATGAAATAGTAACAGCTGAATTATTTCCCAAAATCAATTCCAAAAGCATCATTGTGGAAATCGAACCTGGAAAAACCTTAAACATCAATACCGATCTTTCCAGTGCTGAAACTCGTCAACTGATGAATTTACTGATTGAACATAAAGAAGCATTTGCATGGGATTACATGGATATGAAAGGCATCCCCTCTGAGCTATGCACCCACCATATATACATCAAATAAGAATGTCGACCCATTTTCCAACCGCAAAGGAGGATGAACCCAAACCTTAAAGAAATTGTTAAATAAGAACTTCAGAAACTTCTCAACGTTGGATTCATCTATCCTATATCAGACAGTGAGTGGGTATCACCATTGGTAATTGTGCATAAAAAGAATGGTAAGTGGAGAGTGTGTGTGGACTATCGATCCCTAAATAAGGCAACGCGGAAGGATCATTTCCCTCTACCATTTATTGATCAGGTTTTAGATAACTTAGCCGGAAAGAAATATTTTTCTTTCCTAGATGGATTCAGTGGCTATAACCGGATACAAATTTCCCCACAGGACCAAGATAAGACCACCTTTACCAGCCCTTGGGGAACATTTGCCTACAAGGTTCTCCCATTTGGCCTGTGTAATGCACTAGCCACTTTCCAGAGAGTTGTGATTGGTATTTTCTCTGATATGGTGAATGATTGTATGGAAATATTCATGGATGAATTTACTCCTTATGGGACTGATTTTGAAGATGCTTTGTCTAATCTGGAGAAAGTGCTCAAAAGATGTAAACAGTTTCATCTCTTTTTAAGTACATAAAATGCCATATGATGATGCGTGAAGGGGTAGTGATGGGACACTTCATCTCTTATGCAGGGATTCAGGTAGATCCATCCAAAATCCAGGTAATTTTGGACATTCCAACTCCATCAACTCAAAAAGAGGTAAAAAAAATTTTAGGACATGCTGGGTATTACAGAAGATTCATAAAAAAAATCTCTAATCTTGCCTCTCCATTTTTTTTCTTACTAACAAAAGATGTTAACTTTCGTTGGACTGACGACTGTGCATTGTCTTTTGCAGACCTTAAACAGAGATTGTCTATAGCTCCCATATTGAGAGGGCCCAATTGGGCTCTACCTTTTCACATTTCTTCAGATGCCTCAGACACTGCAATTGGTGCAGTACTAGGGCAACAGGAGGACAAAGAACCCTATGCTATCTACTATATCAGCAAGAACATGGCTCTTGCTGAGTTAAATTACATAGTTACTGAAAGAGAATTCCTGGCAGTAGTATATGCAATCAATAAACTCAGGCATTATGTAACTGGTTACCCAACTTTTATCCATACTGATCATACGTCCATAAAATATCTAATGAATAAACCTATTACTAATGCCCGAGTGACAAGATGGTTGTTACTACTGCAAGAATTTGACATCACTATAGTAGATAGACCAGGAAAAGAAAATGTGGTTGTTGATTTTCTCTCAAGATTACATATAAATGATGATAATTCACCTGTAGACAATTCATTTCCTAATGAACATTTTTTTGCAGTATCTTCTCACTCACCCTGGTATGCAGACATTGCTAATTATTTGGTTGCAGGAAAGGTACCTCCCCACCTATCTCCTAGGGAAACAAGGAAAATTATTCAAAAGAGTGTCAGGTACAGTTAGATAGGAGGATACCTCTTCTACACAGGCCTGGACCAAGAAATCAGGAGATGTGTGAGGGATGATGAGGTTTATGATCTACTGAAAGCTTGCCATGATGGCCC
Source organism: Picea glauca (assembly GCA_000966675.3). Lineage (NCBI taxonomy): Eukaryota > Viridiplantae > Streptophyta > Pinopsida > Pinales > Pinaceae > Picea > Picea glauca. The sequence continues at coordinate 265,722 of JZKD02S2300661.1, read as the reverse complement.
TTGTGGAGGTCATTTTGCTGCAAAAAGGATCGGGCATAAAGTTTTAAGGATGGGCTATTACTGGCCCAGCATATTTCAAGATGCCAAGAATTATGTCCAAGCTTGTGATAGTTTCCAACGCATGGGTCGGCCAACTGATGGGGATCATATGCCACTCCAGCCTCAGGTAGTGTTAGAGCCTTTTGAAATATGGGTCATGGATTTTGTAGGACCCATTCATCCACCTTCCAATCAGAAATTTTATATATTGGTCTGTACATACTACATGACTAAGTGGGTGGAGGCAAAAGCACTTATCAGAGCATCAGAAGAGGTTGTTTTAGCATTCTTGTTTGAAAATATATTTGTTAGGTTTGGTGTTCCCAAAGAACTGGTCATTAATGGAGGACCCCCTTTCACATCACATAAATTTGAAGCTCTACTCAGTAAATATCATGTTTTACATAGAATAGCTTCTCCATACCATCCACAAGGCAATGGCCGAGTGGAAAGCACCAACAGAGTTATTGAAGCCATTCTTACTAAAATAGTGAGAGAAAATCATAAAGATTGGTCTGACAGACTGCATGAATCTCTATGGGCTTATCGAACTACTTGGAGGAGCACGACTGGTTTTTCTCCTTACGAGCTAGTATATGGAAAAAGCCCTATTTTTCCCATTGAATTTGAAATCAAAGCCTTAAGAACTGCATTAGCATTCAACCTCGACTTGACTATGGCATAGAAAGCCAGACTGCAACAGCTCAATGAGCTTGATGAAAAGCGGTTGGATGCCATCCATCACACCACAGTGATTCAATAACAAAGAACAAAATGGCATGATCAAATCATTAAGAAGAAATTATTCCAGAAGGGAGATTGGGCTTTGTTGTATGATTCACTCTTTAAGGAATTTCAAGGTAAGCTGCGTACACGATGGATAGGGCCTTACGAGGTAGACACCATCTTCCCTAATGGAGTCAGGTTGATTACTATTGATGGATCCAATACACACCTACACGCAAATGGTCATCGCCTGCATCTATATCAACGTCCAATGTCCAAGGCAGAATTCAAAACTAGTTATATAGCTAATACAGATTATCAATTCTTGAATGGAACAAAGCTTTCTCCTTCCCCTTCTGAACTTTAGGACTTCTTTTGCTTAGACTTTGTATATAAATAATCTCAGCAAACTTTGCATTTCTCTGTTTTTAGTTGAAATTTTTCTACTTTTATTTACTATGCTAATAAAGATTTGGAAGGTATCGGGCAATTCTGTGTGTGCAGGTAGATTGATGAACAGAAGGAAACGATGTGTTCATGGAAGTTGAAAAACTTCCTCGAATCGAAGTAAGGCAGCATTTGGTTGATCTCCTTGTTGTTACACCTTTTCCCGATAAATTGGTTGATCTCCATGCTATTACACCTTTTCCCAATAAATTGGTCGATCTCCTTGTTGTTACACCTTTTCTCGATAAATTGGTCGATGTCCATGTTGTTACACCTTTTTCCGATAAATTGGCCAAATTCAATGTTGTTACACATTTTCCCGATAAATTGGCAGATATCAACGTTGTTACACCTACCTCCGAGATTTTTGAAAAAGAACCTGTTGATACACTAATTACTGTGGTTCTTTCTTGACCACTTCACTCATTCTTTTTGCCGATGTTGCGGCTCCATCCCTCCAATATTCCATGCAAAAAAATCTCTGATTAGACATTACTGACACTAGTACATATTGTAAAAATTCCGACGTTTTATTTGCGGCGTTATGGACAAAATTGTCCATATTGTTGCAAAATAGAGGAAATTAAAAAAAAAAATCATGTTGCCCGATAACGTCGGTGTTGCCACGTTGACATCTCTCTTGCCACGTTAACGTCACTCTTGCCACATTTTCCACTGGAACGTCTCTCTTGCCACGTTTTCCACTGGAACGTCTATCTTGCCACGTTTGTGAAGATATATGTCACAATTGCGATGTTTTGGAAACTAGGTTTTCCCCTCCAATGGTCACCTTAGTATGTTCACCAAGTCAAAATACCAACGGTCACTTAGGAATTTTTTACGTCGGAATTGCGACATTACAAAATCTATAAATATGTTTCATTTTACGGATGTTGCGACAAGTTTGCTATAATAACGACGCTTGAAAAAGGGTTTGCGGGTCTTCTCGGCGAACAAAAAATAGATATTTGTTTCAGTATAAGTCTGTGGGGAAGAATTTCAGAAAACATTAGAGCTAAATGGGTTCAGTGTCATTCAGCATGCCATCTTCAAAATCTTACTTCTTGATCTTGTTTGCATCATAACTTTTCACCATAATATTGATCATTTCTCA
>JZKD02S2300661.1:223937-238549 GCA_000966675.3 Picea glauca | reverse complement strand
TATACAGGTATGAGATTTTTTGGACTATGATTGTTGTTAGACCAAAATCCGCAAGTGTTAGTCTCTACCACAATCGTCGGAGTTAGGATCCATGAGAGGGGGTTCCCTCTCGTGGATCCTAACTCCGACGATTGTGGTAGATACTATCACCTATGGGTTTTGGACCCCCCTCTCATGGATCCTAACTCCATTGATTGTGGTGGAGACTAACACCTTCAAGTTTTGGTATAACAAAAATCGTAGTCCAACAAATGAAATATGGAAATATTACCAAAAAAAAGTGGTCTCAAGTATAGCACTACAAAAATACATAATAAATATTTATGCCCATTTCTGCAACAACCAAGAAAATATGAGAGGGAATCTCATATATGGGAAAAAATTTGAGTTTCCTTATGAAACAAATTTAAATTTCTAAATGAAATTGTTATGATATTATCTCATATTGGTTGTATATATGTGATACAGATGAGATGATGGTTATTGAAGTTGTAATTCTTGGGAATAACAACTATTGTTGGGACACTCAAACCTATAATTGCATATCCTTAGTGGGGATCTGGTAATGGATTCTTTCTCTCCTTGTGTGTGAAATTCTTCACAAGATGGATCGTTGAAGGAATGTGTAGTAGTGAAAGGATTCTTGAGCCTGGAAGGGTGAGTGCAGCAAGGAAGAGGCATCTTAGGAAGGCCATAGTGATTTGATTTATTACCTGAAGTAGCTCTATGGAATAGAAAAAAATATTTCCAGCTAAAGTATGAAGATATGAATTGAGTGTTTTGAAAGAGGAGCACCAGAAGGACAACAAGATTCAATAGAAAAGGCATGGAGATTTTTGAAGAATGTTGGAATGTAAATTGTATATAATGCACTGAGGACAATGCATAAATAAGGGGAGGGGAATGTAATACCCCTAGGTTGATCCTCAGTTTTAATTTTACATATGTTTTATAGGCCGGTGAGCTAGGATATTATAGGACAGAGTGCCTATGTGATTATTAGGCTAGAGATCCTAGATGTTAAAAGGCCAATAAGTCTATTATTGTAATATGTAATCATTTGTATTATTAAAAAAATCCATCATTGTTGTAAACCAACCAAAAAAAAAGAGTATGGGGGGATAAACTCCACTAGAAAGGGAAAGGGGGCTAAGATTCTAGAAAAGGGGCTAAGCTAAGTGTTGGAAGTAGGCCAAAGAAGAAATAAAGGTTATTTTGGGAAAGAAGACATGCACAAGGAAAGTGATAGCTGGAAGGAAAAGCAGCATGTGCGCATGCATGGAAGACCTAACGACGTTAGGGTTAGGATTTTTTCAATGTATTGTAACGGCAGGGGAGCCAAGAATGTATAAAGATAGATACCTAGGTCTCATAGAGAGAGCTAGCGATGCGAAGAGATGGATGTGAGGGAGCAAATGTGATGTAATATTTTACTGTATGACCTAGTTTTGTAAGTTGTTGAGCTAGAAAGGACCGAGAAGGGTAGATCTTGAGGCTTAGATCGTAGGTTGAGGAACCTGGTACGATCTAGTCCATCTCATAATAGATCTCAACCCAACTAAGAAGAGTTGTAAAGCATGTGGCGTTGTAGTTCAAAACTTCTATAATAAAAGAGCTAAGAGCCAGATCTTTGTGGACGTAGCCCAGAGGGGGGTGAACCACGGTAAAACCTATGTTATGTGATTGAATGCATGTGTTTATTTATTGTCTTCATTATTTAGTGATATGCTAAATGAATGAGTTGTTATATTCCTTTGTAATCATGAATGACAGTGTATTGCGTTAATAAGTATAATAGAACTCTCAGCACAAAGTTCTTAGATCTCCCACTCAATCTTGGGCTGCAAACACATGAGTATTGCATCCACCCATTAACACTATCTCGGGTGAGACAGTGCAGTGCACCCTATGCATTGTGTTTCCTTCTGGTTTACCAGGAGGGCCGATAGTTTTAGAGGCTTTGTTGGAACCCCGAACAGACATGAACCTTGGGTCTCTCAAGATGAAGATACAAACTTAGAAAGGATATATTAATAACTGACAAATGGTTATGTTGTTGTTGGTAGGAACAGAAGAGGATTGAGTAGATGAGATACATTGAAAATCTGTTAAAAGATACGTAAGATCTGCGGGAGGCGGATCAAGAGAATATTAAAGCAAAGAATAAAGCAATGAGCCACTAGAAGGAGATGTTGAGACTATGGAATCCCACAAAAGTAGAGATCAAAAGTTATCTAAGGACGAAAGAGTTGTAGTTTTCACAGAAAGATAACAGAAACCCTAGAGTAACACCCTGCAAATATCTTGAGAAATACGTGTTTATTGATTTACATGAAGTATTTTTCTATGATTTTCCACACTTGTTGTAGGAGTGGATACTAAGGTTGAAGGATAACAATGCAACAAACCAGATCCGAAAGTTAGAGTGGACCCTAGTATATATTGAGTAGTTACATCAAGTGAACAACAAATTCACCCGCGCAGAAGAGTTTTGGCTCGACAGTATTGTGACAGGCTTTATAACAGAGTTTGCAGTAGATACAATGAAGTCATACAGCGCAGTGGAGCAAGAGTTTCTACGTGGACCTTGAGGACAATACATTATATTGTTGTATACTTCTATTAATATACTATTATACAACAAAGGAGTAATGACGATGGAGTCATACAACTAAAATTCCCTGCGTGCATGGGGGAATGGGGGAAGCACTAACAAAAATAGGAGAAATGGAAGGAGGAAAATATAAGGGAAAGAAGGAGGAACCCTTGGACCCAATAATGATGGATGACAACTAGATCAAGTGGATCATGGTGATAGATGGAAATAAGCGTAGTGAAGTACCCTACCAATACAAGGTGAATACCAAGAAGAGAGTCGTAGCCTCGAGGGAAGGCTTGACGAGTGACGAGGAAGAGGTAGAGGATCTTCGAGTTGTTGAGAATATTGAGGAAATCCTGCATGCAACATATGAGAGGAAGACAATAGGTCCAAGAATAGGAAGAGAAGGAAACAATCCTATCCATACTAATGTCAGTGTGGAACCCATAAACCCATGTGCAACTAATACACCAAAGAGAGCGCCATCATTTAGACAACCAAATTTCGGGAGAAGAAAGACAGCAGGAAGTACATATACACAAGGAACAACAACTCGAGGAGCTATTTCAGGAAGCATTAGTCAAGTATCTACACTACACAGAGGTAGTAGTTCAGCGTTCATAATGGCAGGACATGATCCCACCATTAGATTACCAGAATTTAAAAGAGAAGCGACAAAGGACCCGAAAAAACATTTGTTCATCTGTGAGAATATTTGGGAAGAAAAACATATCACAGATGAAGATACTAAACTGGCACATCTAGATATTACACTAAGGGATCGTGCACTGGATTGGTATATGATTTTAGCTACAAACAATCCACCAGGTACAACCAGAACAATTGCAGACATCAAGAAATTATTGATAAATGAGTTCCAGAAGCCAAGTTCAGAATATCGGTACATGAACGAGATGATAGAAATTAGAAAAAAAATAGGAGAATATAGATGGTAGATTGACCAGAGATTCAAGCGACTAAAGGGAAAGTTGAAATATCTCATGACCGATATGCAGCATAGGCACTCATTCGTCAATTCATCGCTACCACACTTAAGATACCCATTGAGACAACAGAAGTTTTAGACATGGGCAGAGGCTCTACAGGCATCCCTATAACTAGAAGAAAACCAATATCAGTAGATGGATCTAGCCATCGAAGAACTGAAGGAGGATTTGAATAACTTAATGTTCCAGCTAAACCAAAATAAAATTAAGGACAAACGAGAAGTTGTTTGGGGTATTACATGCAAGATGGAAGGACACCATAAGAACGAATGTCCAACATTCGCGCAGTATATGGAAGAAGGAATGCCAAATACATTACCAAGAGGAGGACTATGTTGTGAAATATGTAAGAAACCGGGCCACGATCCATATCACTACCCAATGATGTAGAAATACCAAACAGTCCCAAAGAGTTCATATTGCAAATTTTGCAACTTAGTGGGCCACGATGACAAAGATTGTAGAACTATGGATTTGATGTGAGAGAGGACATCAGATGCATATAGAGTGCAGGCAGAAATGATGACTGGGAAAGCTTCACCACAATTTAACCAAGTTCCATCCCCATACTACACTTCACAACAGCAGTATAATATTGCACGGCAACCATATAATACCACATAGACACAATTCAACACAACACAACCTCAGTACAATTCCATGTAGTACAATCAGGCACCTTAGTATAAAGTGTCAAGAGGAGATCGAGCAGTCTACAAATGTGGAAGATGAGCAAGAGGAGGTTTTGGAAGAGGTATAGGACCAGTGGTATGTCACAATTTCCAAAAACTGGGACATTATGCAAGGGAATGTCCACTTCCACCAGCAACTTGTATGTATTGTTGTGCGTCGGACCACGATACGGAAGAATTTCCAACATTACTAGTAAAGATACAGGAAAATAGGAACTAGAACAACCATAAGGTTCAGTGTATTTCAGTCGAAGCAAGGGATGAAGGATGGAACATCAACATAGTTACTCGTAGAGGAACTAAAAAAGGAAACGACGCAGTCCAACAAGAACCAGTACAACACCAGTGGGTGAAGAAGAACACCGAACCAAGAAAGCAGTTCGACGTGCAGAATGAGAAGGATATATTTAAGCAAGCCAGACAAGAATTTCAGAAGGATCACATTGTGTCGACTTCAACTATGCAGCAAAGCAAGGAAGCACCAGAGTATGAGATGCCTCTGTTATTGGATCATACCAATGAAATGCAACCCATGGGACAAGTAAGTACAATCAAAGTATTTTTGAAATCATGTGTAAAGGTATTGAATGATCCATCATCTATCAAAATATTGAAAAACATATTAGAAATATGTAGTATAGAGATGGAAGGAAAACTAGAACAAAAAATAGTCAATCACCTACATACAAGGAGAAGAACAAGTACGGAGTTCAGAATGAATGCCAACATCAGAGATTTCAACATGGGAGATATCATACTAGATCTAGGGTCTGAAGTTAATGTATTACCAAAGAAGACATGGCAATGTGTGGGAGATCCCACATTAGGATATTCACATGTGCAACTGAAACTAGAAAACCAACATAGATTCCTACCAATCGATAGACTAAAAGGAGTGAAAGTAGACCTAGATGGAGTGTGCACTAAAGCAGACTTTGAAGTGATTAAAATAGTGGATGACACAACACCATATCCAGCATTTCTTGGTTTGGATTGGGCATTTGACAACCAGGCCATAATCAATTTGAAGACACGAAAGATGACATTTGAGTCAGGTGAATATAGGGTCATCGTGCCATTAGACCCATCAGAAGGGGAAAGTTTTGTAGAACCCACTTGCTTAGGCTTAGAGGAAATCATCCAGTTGTATAGAACAACTGCGCTCGATGAGGATTATGTGAACCCGACTATATATGGGATACTCAATTGGTGGAGAATTACTTCATTTACGAAAAACTCAGATACCAGTTTGGAGAACTAGCAACAGAGGCTACACGAAGTTTCCACAAGAATATGTGCACGAATAGACCGCGCAGTAAGATGGGTAGGCAGGGACATAAGGGAGCCACCTAGTTTCCACAGAGTAAATGATCTAGAAGTATTCTTGGCACAATACGAAGATGAAGTTTTAGAGAATCAGAGACTCTTATCACTTGATATATCACTCAAGACCACACCTACAAGATGGTGTGGCCTACACAAAGAGACAATAACATATTGGTACCAATGTAAGCAATTACTACGCATAAGGTTAGGCGCATAACAGAAAAACAACAAGTAGCAAAAGTATGATGGACAGGGGGCACCAGTGGAACACTTGGAGAACTATAGAACGATGTGGAAAATGACAATCCCAGAGGAATGGCCTCATCATTTCATACACACTCTAGAGGGAATACTAGCGAACTGGTATACAGACCAGGAACTATGCAAAGGAACTACAACCTGGATGGTATTGCAATAGAATTTTACAGTCACTTTCTCATTCGAGCATGAGAAACCCAACACGGATGCAACTCTTAAATATATAAGAGGGGTGATATTCATCAAGGAACCAAAGGTCGAACTCATAACCGAATAACAACAGTGAAACAAGAAGACAGTCAAAGAACTGTTGTCATGTTACCATGTGCAGGAGGAAGCACCAGATGAAGATGATCCATGCGATATTCAGATTGAGGAAGCAAAAGGAAAAAGAGAAGTGGAGGGTCCACTTATAGAATCAAAAGTCATTGTTGCATCAATCAAGGTGAAGAAATTCAACATTGGGACAATTGAGAATCCCAAAATGGCCAGCATTGGATATTACTAGGATGAGAAAATAGTAGAAAGCATAACAGAGTTACTGCGCAAGTGCAACAACCTGTTTCACACAAAATTTACAGAAATGAAGGGTATAGCAATAGAGCTAGGAGAAATGAATATACCACTCAAAGCCAATGTGAGACCGATCAGACAACAACCATACAGATTGAACTCGATATATAAGAATAAAGTCAAATATGAGATCGACATGATTCTACATTTGGACACACAGGATACTACAAAAATTTTATCAAAGGGTACGCGCAAATCACCGCACCAATGGAGAAAATTTTCAGAAAAGATACAAATTTTTAGTGGAACGACAATTGTCAACATGGTCTAGATATGCTGAAAGAAAAGATGGTCACCACGCCAATACTAGTATTTCTAGAATGGGAAAAGACATTCCACGTACATGTAGATGCATTGGCCATAGAACTTGGAGATATATTGGCGCATCCAGGAGCGGGAGATTTGGGTCACCCCATAGAATTTGTGAGAAGAAAGCTATCAGAATCATAACATAACTATAACACCACGGAGAGGGAAGGCCTAGATATGGTCTACGCATTGCAAAAGTTTAGACATTACTTATTGGGAAAACATTTTAAGATGTTTACAGATCACTCAGCCTTTAAATATCTAGTCAACAAGCCAGTGTTGGGGGGGAGGATCTGTCGATGGTTACTACTATTTCAAGAATTTGATTTTGAAGTAATAGCCAAGCCAAGAAAATTGAATGCAGGACCTGACCATCTATCAAGGGTCACAAACGGAGAAGAACCTACGAATTTAGAGGACAACTTTTCGGGCGCACTATTATTTTTAGTCTAGATCGTTGATTAATACTTTGCAGATATCATTGAGTACTTGAGCACAGGTACTACGCTGTAGGAATATAACAATGGGCAGAAGAAAAACCTGGTAGTATGGGCTGAAAACTATCAACCGATCGCAGGACACTTATACAAAATGGGTGCAAATAGAATCTTTCAAAGATATGTGTTAGAACATGAAAGACCAAAAGTTTTAGCAAAAGCCCATGAGGGAATAGAAAGAGGAAATTGCACAGGAAAATCTATCACGTAGAAGGTATTGTGCACAGAACTATGGTAGCCGACTATTCACAACGACTTGAAGGAGTACTGCCAGAGATGTGATGTCTGCCAAAGGGTTGGTAAACCAAATAGAAGGGATGAGATGCCATTTTGACCACAGGTAACATTGCAGGCATTTGATAAATGGGAAATATAATTTATGGGACCAATCAACCCACCAACAAAAATAATAGGAGCAAGGTACATTATCACCGTGACAGAATACCTAACAAGATGGGCAAAAGAAGCACTAGTGAAGGATTGTAGCGCAGAAACAGTAGCACACTTTTTATTTGAACAAGTAATCACTATATTTGGGTGTCGAAGAGTTTTAATGAGTGACCAAGGCACGCACTTCATTAAAATCACTATCAATGCTATGACTAAAGAGTTTGAAGTTCATCATCAGAAGAGCACACCATATCACCCACGGGAAAATGGCACAGTAGAAACATTTTAAAAAGTCCTTGAGAATCCACTGACAAAAGATCTGTAATGTCAACAGGGATGATTGGGACCTCAAAATACCAGCAGTATTGTGGTCCTACAGGACCATGTTCAAGAAGTTCATAGGGCACGAGCCATTTAAACTAGTATATGGCCAAGAAGCAGTGATGCCATTAGAATTTCCGGTACCCAGTTTGTGCGTAGAATCAATTACACACATGACGGAATGAGGCACAATACAGGAGAGACTAAATCAGTTGATGACCATGGAGGAAGATCATATCCTAGCAAGGTTCCACCAACAAGTTCAGAAAGCAAGGGACAAAGCTTGGCAAGATAGACACATCAAGAAAAGAACTTTCAAGGAAGGAGATTTAGTGTTGATGTATGACAACAAATCCCTTTAGCGCCCAAGAAAAATCAGAATGTATTGGTTAGGACCGTGTGAAGTAAAAACTATCACAGATGGGGGAGTTGTATAGTTGAAAGACTTAAAAGGTGTAGAAATCATAGGGATGATCAACGGGAGCCGACTGAAGCTATATAAGGACAGTCGACCACCCACAACTTGAAAGTCACCACGCATAACAAAAAAAAATAGGATATTAAATGACACCAACAGAGGTACAGTGCACCGAAAGGAGAAGGGGCACACAAACTTAGGAATAAAAACCCAGCGAAAACAAGGCCAACAGCTAGGTCAAAATGGAAACAAGCAAGAAAAGTAAGGACGTCAAAAGCAGTACTAAACGACGAAGGCATGCGGAATTGAATGTCATAAAGGACCGATGGGATGTTGCATTAATCGCGCCAACTAGAGATGGTGAAGGAGAGTAATGGAAAGCACAAAGGAATCGGAGGTTCATTGAATACATAATAAAGGTAGCATATTTGACAATCTTCATACAATGCCCATACAAAGCACATATGCAGGAGAAAACAGCTTATTGCAAGACTGGAAAAGACAGAGAGAGATAGAGCCTACGGAGAATAGAGTGAAGTTCACAGAGGTTACAGAGACCATTGAACTCAGTAAATGATCGAAATTCACCATCATGGCACCACCCAAGCAAGAAGAACCAAGCCAGATTGCCTGATAGTCCAGAGTTAGAACTAGGGCACAAGTACAATCACGAGAAAGTGAACAGCAATCGCCAGAGGTCGTAATGTCGACGAAATACCATCACCAAATACAACACCAATGAACCCCACACTCATGGTAGAAAAAACCCAACAGACATCACCTAAGGACATGAATGTGGATATGTCGACAGAGGAATTGGAGTAACATAACCAGGGCACATGCAGCCTAGCACAACCATAAAACCTTGAAGGAACTTCGAGATTCAATTGGACGGCTACAAATCAGGAAGCAATAGTCAAGCCAGATGAATCTCAAACAACTGTGTCATACCACCCATAGGAAGGAGCAGTGGAAGATGACACGAGTTGGCTAGAATAGTATGCAGAAGAATGACCAATGGAGGATGGAACCTCGAGTCAGCCACTATCGAAAAAGGACAAGCAACAGGTACCTAGGTCACCACACAAACAACCTATCACAACCATTTTTTTGTCGTGTATACCAGAAGTGGTACGGGTGAAATCAAACTTGCTAGGTTATGTCGAGAAGATAAAATACTTGAACCACAATGTAACAGACATGGACAAGTTCCCAGAGTTCACAAAGAAATTCTACCTATAAACTGTGGGTCTGTATGCATTTGGGGAATTGGTTAATCAACCACTCCACTGGGCAACAGGACTGGAAAAAATGGGGATTTTAGGTCTACTAGAGCTACCACACTTTGGCAGAGGATAGTACGCAAGTAGTTGCATCAAAACATTCATGGTAGTCACACATGGTAGAGATATATGGTTGGACAAGCTCATCTCGATATACATAGAGCTCATTTTGCACATTACAGGGATCCCATCCCAGGGCATGGATCCCGTGCAATTTCTCGACAACAAAACAAAGGAGAAAGCACTTGCAGAAGAGATGAAAAATAAATACGACACCGACAGAGGGACGCGAGGAATCATCATCAAAAGGATCAATGATGTCGTGACAAAAATGGCCGCAAAAATCATGGCCTGCAAGATGCTAAGAAAATGTCGCAAGGAGGAAGTCCCGAATAGGTTCGTCGCAGTTGCAGCACAATGTGCCAAGGGCACCACAGTTAGCTAGGCACCCTATCTTTTGAATTTGTTTATGGATGACTGCAAGGATGCACAGGATCTAGGAACAGAATTTCATTATTCATGATTGCTCATGATGATAGCCATTATGGGATGAAAGGAACCAAACTATGTATTTTTCGCCACCAGACCTAAACCTAATCATGGAGCGAGATATTTATCGATTGGCGATGTGTTAGACGCCAGGATCAGAAATATGAATGCATCCATATTCGAAGGATATCTACGTGATCTATAGAAGGCCATCATCAACCTCTGGAGAATAACACCACAGTCTATCATGTACTATCGATACATCGCCAACTTTAAGGCCACTCAACATGCGATGTGGATACAGGCGCAGAAGGACCCCAACAAGCAGTGGCTACAAGTGCGCTACTGCATCATGGAGGGAAACATTAAAATAGTTATGAGGATTGAGAAGACGACTGGAAAAATATGGTCCTCACCCAAGACATACCTACAAGGATAATGGAGGAGGAGGAAGGGAAGGAAGAAACACAGCCTTAGGAAGTCCAAGTGCCCAAGAAACCAAGGACGGGCTAGACCAAAACAAAGCAGACAAAATAAGGGATAGCTAAGAAAGGGACCCAGAAGGGGAAGAAGAATAATACGCAGTCGTCCCAAGTAGAGAAGAAACAGGTCGAGGTAGTGCAGGGGACTACACCAAGTCCCAATCCAAAAGAACCAGTCCTGACTAAGAGTCTAGCTACTCATATGGGGGGTGCGTGCAAGAAGATCAAGGCTCAGAGAACACCTCTAGAATACATGATCATGGAGGATGATGCAGAAATGATAGCCCAAATGGTTCAGGATCGTACATTTGAGGATTTTGAGAATGTTGTGCACCACAGGGACAGAATTCAAGAATATCTTGCAGACATGCGATGGCTCCTCAAGCAGATCAGGGAAGCACAGGCAGCGGGCAGTAGCATAGGAAAAGGGTCGTCAACATCACAGACATGAGAAGAACCTGAAGCAAGCGAGCAAGATACAGTGCACACAATACAGCAGCCAAGTGCAACATTTCACCTTACACCCAGCATGTTTCGCATGGATGAGATCGTGGGGCAGACACCCTTAAAGGACTTAGCTCAACTCCAATTGGTATTGTTGTGGATACCATCCAAATCTCTACACAAATTGTAGGTTAGTGTTACCCAAGAAGTACAAACTCGTGCATGCACAGACACAGCAGAATTACAGCAAGGAAAGGATAAAAGGGACAGGATATATTGATATATGAGAAGGAAAATCTCAATACCCAAGAGGAGAGGGAGCACGTGAATGGACTAGAACAAAAAGTGGTCGGAACTTATGAGAAGATTCCAAAGACCGCGTAGAGGAATGAAATTAGAGTAGTAGAAAATATTGATCATACTGTGCAGGAAATCGATCAATATTAGAAGGAGATCAAGAATATTTGCAAGCAATTCACACCTACCACTCCACTAGAGGTAAGGGAGAAAAATAAGTAAGAGGCAACAGAGCAGCGAGAGGAGATAGAGAAACAGGTCAGTGCATCATCTGACTTGTTCGATAAAGCAGCACAGCTTTGGATGAAGCTAGAAGAGGACCAGCAATTCCAATGGTGGGAAAAGGAAGAAGAAAGGATAAGAACAGCTATCCAAGATCTCAAGAAGAGACAGAAGACAATGTCCATCATGGAGCACGTCAAAGGGGAGAAGGATATGAATAAACTACAAGCAGAAATCACCATTGCGCAAATGAAAAAAAAGGAGCATCAGACTCAAATGGAACCACTTCAAGAGTGAGTAGCAGAATTCATTTCACAAGCAGAGGAATCCAAGACATATATGGCACAGACCCAGGCAGAGTGCGCAGGATTGATCAGTGATGATATTGCAGTCCAGACAGTAGTCGCACTCAAGGATAAGACTACACAGGCTCAAACACAAGCAGCGGAGCTCAAGGAGAAGTTCCAGGTGATCACCAGGGAGATCCACGAAGTGCACAAATGTTAGGTGGCTCGAGACAAGCCACATGTCAGTGTTGGGGGGTTGTTGGAAGTAGGACAAAGTGGAAAGAAAGGTTATTTTGGGAAAGAAGGCATGCACGAGGAAAGTGACAGATGGAAGGAAAAGAAGAACGTGTGCATGGATGGAAGACCTAACGACATTAGGGTTAGTTTTTTTGCAATGTATTGTAATGGATGGTGAGACAGGAATGTATAAATATAGATACCTAGGTCTCATAGAGAGATCTAGTGATGCGAAGAGATGGATGTGAGGGAGCGGATGCGATGTAATATTTTACTATATGATCTATTTTTGTAAGTTTTTGAGCTAGAAAGGACTGAGGAGGGTAGATATTGAGGGTTATATTGCAAGCTAAGGAGCCTGGTGCGATCTAGTCTGCCTCATAATAGATCTCAACCCAACTAAGAAGAGTTGTAAATCACACAGTGTTGTAGTTCAGAACTACTAAAATAAAATAGCTAAGAGCCATATCTTTGTGGACGTATCCCAGAGGGGGGTGAACCATGGTAAAACCTGTGTTATGTGATTGAATGCATGTGTTTCTTTCTTGTCTTCAGTAGTTAGTGATATGATAAATGAATGAGTTGTCATATTCCCTACGTAATCATGAATGATAGTGTATTGTGTTAATAAGTATAATAGAACTCTCAGCGCACAGTTCTCAAATATCCCACTCAATCCTAGGTTGTAAACACATGATTATTTTATTCACCCATTAAGACTATCTCGGGTGAGACAGCACAGTGCACCTTATGCATTGTGTTTCCTTCTGGTTTACTAGGAGGGTCGATAGTTTTAGAGGCTTTGTTGGAACCCCGAACAGACATGAACCTTGGGTCACTCAAGATGAATATACAAACTCAGACAGGATATATTAATAACCAACACTAAGGTGGATTAATCCCAAAGGAATATTATATTAATATTCCTAAAAGACTAAAATCCAAAGCTATGGATATTAAATATATCCTAAGTTCTAAAGTGGGGAAACATACCCCATGAGGGCCCAAGCTAGTTCCCAACATGACAAGTGTCAATTTGGCAACATGAAAATATAATTGGGGGAATTTAGTTCATTTTCCATGATTATTCGTCATTATGCCACTATCCTCTCCTACCATTCGTACTTGGTGGTTGTACTCTGTAGTCGTGTGTGTATTGGGGAAGCTTTGGATCATTTTCCAGGTAACATTAGACTGAAGAAGAGGGTTGTTAGGCCCATGTATTGTTGAAGAAGTGGGTTTTCAGGCCTGTTAGTTATTGAAGAAGCAGGTTGGTAGGCCTATGCGCATTCTCTCTAGGTGAGAGAAATGATGGGAATTGATTCCCAAGGTGTCAAGATACAACTACAGGGCTCTAAGACTTCATGTTTGGCATGTTGCTAAAGCCTCGGAAGGGAAGTGGGGCAGCCAAAGGACTATTGAGCAGAGAAGGGGTACACTTCCTCAGGTGGGACAGGCATGTGGGGAATGAGAGATTGTACATTGTATTCCATAATTGGCACCTTAGTCTGGGTATTTTGGTCATTGAATGAACTTATCCTGGCTTAGTATACCTTTTCCCTGGTGGAGTTTTATACCCATCTTGTGGGTGACCCACTGCTGAGAGTTATGAGTAGTGTGGTCTATGGCTGGGAGGAATGTGCAAGGTCTACATGTAGTTGGTGTTTCTATAGCAACAGATATATGTTCTTCAAATGAGCATATGTTTCTATGTTTGTTGTAATTATATTTACATGTTGTTTATTGTGTGTAATGTATTTTTTTTGTTTCTTAACTTGTATATGTATGCATGGGTTATTGTATGTTATTATTATTCTGCATAACTTTGTACATATGCAGAGCTTATCAGTAAATTAAATTGGTATTAGAGTTTGGAAATTTAATGTGGAATTTTCCAGTTCATGGATGGGGATGCTACATCTCTAGAAGATAAAGGAGGAATTCCCACAAACTTATTTGGAACACAAAGGAGGACTTCCCACAAAATTCTTCGAACACAGAGGAGGAGTTCCCATGAACTTCTCTGGAACACAGATGAGTTCCAACGACTTCTCTGGAACATAAAGGAGGATCTCCCAAGAGATTATTCAGAATACAAAGGAGGAGTTCCCACAAACTTCTCCAAACACAAAGGAGAATTTCACACAAAATTATATGGAACACAAAGGAGGATTTCCCACAAAATTATCAGAACACAGAGGAGGAGTTCCCACGAACTTCTCCAAAACACGGTGGAGGAGTTCCCATGAATTTGTCTAGAACATAGAGGAGATATGTTACCATAAAATTCTTTGGAACACAAAGGAGGACTTCCCACAAAATTCTTTAAACACAGAGGAGGAGTGTTGATATTATGGCAGTTGCGGGCATAGATGATTTTAGGGGCTAAATTTCGCTCATGGGCTAATTTTCCATGGTTTTTCCAAAAAAGAGATTCGCTATTTTAAAAATGATTCGCCCAAATTCTATAGGATAAAATTA
>JZKD02S2300661.1:198066-210386 GCA_000966675.3 Picea glauca | reverse complement strand
TTTTATTATTAGATTAATCCCCATTGAGGATTAATCAAGTCGGTAATTGTATAAGGACCAAATCCCCTTTTGCGGATTGGTCATCAGAAAATTATAATGTAAAGAATAAGAAGTCAGCCCCAGCAGTTATAATGAAAGGGACAGATTTAATTAAAGGTGGATTTATCCACCCAGTGAGAGAGGTCAGCCCAGCCAATTGGTGACTCTTCACACGTGCCAGATTAGTATAAATAAGAGGCTAGTGCCTCACTTCTATCACACACTTCACTTTCTCATGATCTTATGAGGCAAGCTGCAATTCCAAGTTGGTGAAAGGAGAATAAGGGTGGCGCATCTCTTGGAGGAGGATTTTTTGTATTGGTTGAGTTATCTCTTGAACATTTGATAAGCTATTTATGATAAGGAAGTTTTGCTGGGTTTTCTTCCCCTAGAGGGTTTCCCAGGATAAATGTTGTGTCTATTGTGGATGTGTATTTATCAGTGATCTTGTGGTTATTATGATCTTGTCTTTATGAAATGCAAAGAACTATAATGATAGCATAAACATTAACAGGGTTGACATGTACCCTTTACATCATAAATAGGGTTATAGGTAAGTCTGACTCTTGAACAATATAGTAAGGGATCTCATATGCCCACTAGTGCTCAGCCACTAGGGGCACATCCATCTGTTCTTAGCCACATGGATGTCCACATATCTATCTCACTGTGTATCATAGGAGAACCACACTCACTAGTTCTCAGCCATTAGGATCACGTTCACCTGTGCTCAGCCACAGGCACGTCCAACTCAGCAGATCTCTTTCTCACTGCATTACACAGGAGAATCATCTAGAGTGTCACATCATCTCAACTCTCTGCACAGAGGAGGAAAATACATTGTTTCATCTCTGTCTCAAAATGATACACCCAAATCATGGGCTTCCCCACACATGGGTGCACAACATCCCATCTCTGTCTCAGGGAGGAACCACACACCTAGCTCATGGGCTTCCCTACACAGAGGCACACAACATTCCATCTTCGTCTCAGAGAGGAACCATGCACCCATCTCATGGGCTTCACCACCTCACACAGGGGCACAACGTTTGATCTTTGTCTCAAGAGTAACCACACACCCATCTCATGGGCACACCCAACTCATGGATCTCTCTCAGGTCGACTCACTTACTATGTGTCCTAGAGGATGTCTCACATAGTTGTAATCATCAACACTCCCTCTCATCTAGGGAGGCATTCTCCACTAGGCCAAGTCTCTCACGAAAGTACTCAAACTTCATCTTGTAAATAATCATCAACACTCCCTCTCAGCCAGGGCGGTAATATTCACTAGGCCAAGTCTCTCATGGAAGTACTCAAACTTCATCTTGGAAAGCAGTTTGGTGAACATATTTTCAATCTTCTCATGTGTAGGAGGGTACTGCACATCCAATGCTTTCCCCTGCACCATGTCTCTGATATAATGATATTGTATATCAACGTGTTTCAATCTATAATGAAACACAGGGTTCTTAGAGAGCTTCACACAGCTCTGGTTATCACAATGAATAATAGGATCCATCTCATGATCAAATAAGTCTGTCAGAAGTTTTCAAAGCCACACTACTTCATGGAATTCCACCCTCAATGCTATATACTCTGCTTTTTTGGTACTCAAGGCCGAGATGTGTTTCCTGCTGCACAAGGAAATCATGGCAGACCTCGAGGTAAAACAAAAATTGGACGTTCTCTTTTGGTCTATTGCGCTCTTTTCCCAATTGGCATATACCTACAAACTCAAGCCTACACTAGAATAATATATTAGGATATATCCAACTGTGGCTCATGTATATCTCAATACATTTTTTGTTGCTATCCAGTGAGTTTGTCTCAGCTGACTCATGAATTGACTAAGTTTATTCACTGCATAGCATACATTGGGTCTGGTGTTAAACAGATACATCAGCGATGCAATCAGTTGCGGATCAATCTCGTTTGAATCATCATCATTCATTTTATTCAAATCCATCACCATCGGAGTAGGCATGGATTTGCATTTTGTCATACTTAACTTCTTTAAGATCCTCACTGTATATTTTCCTTGAATCAAGAAAAATTTCATTGGTCCTCTCTCATACTTATTGTTCCAAGAAGTAATGCATCATACTCAGATCCTTCATCTCAAAATCATAATTCAAAGCTTGCATGTATCCAATAATAAGGCTTACAGACTTTCTTCAACCTGTACACATGATATTTTTTTTTATTTTTTATTTTTTAGTCCTTCTAGCTGCTTGATGTA
Source organism: Picea glauca (assembly GCA_000966675.3). Taxonomy (NCBI): domain Eukaryota; kingdom Viridiplantae; phylum Streptophyta; class Pinopsida; order Pinales; family Pinaceae; genus Picea; species Picea glauca. The sequence goes on along the minus strand of JZKD02S2300661.1, from coordinate 208,105 downwards.
AACTTCTTCCTCAATCTCACCATTGAGAAAGGATTTCCTTACATTCATCTAATGTAGTTTCCAACTCATGGATTATGGTTGGAAGTGTATCAGACTACTGGGTCAAATGTCTTATCATAGACAACTCCCTTTGTTTGTGGAAATATTTTGGCTACAAATCTCTCTTTACATTTCTCAACACTTCCATCATTTGTATGTTCCTCTTCCCCTTGCAAATTTTTGTTGATTTTAGACAGGCCTTTCATGGCCCACTACAAAATTTATGGGAATATCAACTGGAGCAACTAGATCATTAATGTTTTCCCTCTTAATTGATGAAAGGGAGAAGGTAATATCTCTTCCTTTTTCTCATTTTGTTTGACTCCCTCTGAATCAGGTAACTCCCTCTGAAGTCTAAAGGATGGATGTTTTATTTTACTTGTTTTCCATATCTTTTATGTCTTCAAGTGCTCTATTGACTAGCATAATAATCAATCAATAAGTTTTGGACTCTCGTACCATGGATAATGGTCCAAGTTATGAGGGCTCCCACACTAGAGATAATACCCTTCACTTATTAAGAATGCAATCAACTATAAGTTTAATGATTAAATCAAACAATTTGCCTGGGTCTACAGTCATGCTTAATTTTGTATTTGGTTTAGAGGAATTAATTCTCATCTCTCTTATCTTCATCCTTTTGAGGTGGGTCTGGATCAATGTCAGCGGTGGAAGCATATTTTCTTCCTTTCTTCCTGGTTGGACAATTTATTGCATAGTGTCCATATTTATCACATCCGAAGCACTAGATCTCTAAAACATATCTTCTATGATTATGACCTAAAGTTGATGGAGTCTTCTCATCTTTGAATGTTTGTCTGAAGTTTCTTTTGAATCTTCCTCCTTTATTTGTATGAAGTGAAAGAGCATGGTTGTCATCAAGGGATTCTTCCACTCCTCTATTTCTAATTCTAAGTTCTTCTTCAGTACAGACTGTCCATAAACGATCAAAAGTGGGTAATTTTTCCCTTGCATTGATGCTTTTAATAAAAGGTTCCCAATATTTTGGAATATTGTTGAGAGTGGATAAGACAAGTTCTCTAGCAAACATGATTTCTCCAATGGCACCTAGTTGATCTTTTATCTCTGATATCTTCATAAAGAAGGTAGAAAAGGTATCACCTTTTGACATCTTGGTACTTTGAAGTTGGCCCTTTAAGGTAAGGGCTCTAAGGGTGTTGTCACTTTCAAACATATCTTTCAGTGCTTCATAGATTTCATAATTTGTCTTCAGGTTGGAAATACGAGGTAGGAGATGATCTCTTATTGAGAAGATGATTATTTTCCTTTCCTTGACATCTTCCTTTCTTATTTCCTTCTCTTCATCGATAGTTGTTTTTGGTAAATTATTTTGTATCACACTCAAAATATCTTCTTCCTTAAGGGTGATTTGAAGCCTTGACTTCCAAGATCTGAATTTCCTTGATCCATCAAGCCTATCTTCCACTAAGGTTATGTTCTTCATATTTTCAGATTTCTTCACAAACTCTCGCCAACTGAACTTAGAAAGCCTAATGGCTAGGCTAGGATAGAACTTTTAGGTTTTGTTGGGATTATGAATGACAACAATAAGCCTTAAGAATGTCACAAGAATACTAGTGAGCTAAAAAGGCTCCTTCAATGAGCTGCAGAAACCCTAAAGCCAAAATGTTGTAGAAATTTGTGAAACCCTAGAAACCCTAGGGCCAAAATTTCAAAATTATTGAAATTTCACTCTAAGAGTCTCTATAGATGCACTGGAGAATTTTGTACTCTCCTATGCCAAAATTTGCCTCAACGTCCAAGTTTTAGGGGCTGAAACACACCAGAAAAGGAGGGTTGTATGGAATTGCAGCAAACCCTAGAGGCCGTACGAAACTGCAGAATAGAAGGACGACTTATATTTAAATGCTTGCGCAGGGGTTATTCAAGACCTATGCTTTGATACCATGTTTATTTTTCAATAATTCAGGTTTCAACATGAAGTTCATTCCATTTTTATCATTTTACTTAAACCATAAACAATTTGTTGTAGCAACCAAGATAACAAGAAGAAACACCATGCACAAGTACACAAGAAGTATCCTAGGAAACCCTTCTCAACAAGGGAAGAAAACCCAGCCAATCCTTTTCTATATTATTCAAGAGAAATACCTCCACCACCATAAAAACCTAGCACACAAAAGGGTGCTCACAAACCCTAGAAGACTAGCGCCCAAGAGAGGTGTGCACTTTTCCCAAGAACAAGTGTTTGCTGAAATTTCTAAACTCACACTTGTGATATGATTCCTCAATGGGAACTTACCTTTATTTATATTAGACTGAACATGTCAACGGTATTTTCTATTGGCACAATAGGTTCGATCTAAATAACTCATAATATAATTAATAATTACCATATTAATTATCTTTTACATTAATTATCTTTCACTTTATAGTGTGGCCGACCTGTACCCTTTACATCACAAATAGGGTTACAGGTAATTCTAACTCTTGTACAATATATCAAGGGATATCATATGCCCACTAGTGCTCAGCCACTAGGGGCACATCCATCTGTGCTCAGCCATGGTGATTTCCACATCTCTATATCACTGTGTCTCATAGGAGAACCACACTCACTAGTGCTCAGCCACTAGGATCGTGTTCACTTGTGCTCAGTCACAGGCAAGACCAACTCGGTAGATCTCTTTCTCATTGTGTTACAAAGGAGAATCATCTGGAGTATCACATCATCTCAACTCTCTGAACAGAGGAGGCCAATACATCATTTCATCTCTGTCTCAAAACGATACACCCAACTCATGGGCTACCCCACTCTGTCTCATAGAGGAACCACACACTCAGCTCATGGGATTCCCTACACAGGGTCACACAACATTCCATATCCATATTAGAGAGGAACCACACACCCAACTCATGGGCTTCACCACCTCACACAGGGGCACAACGTTCCATCTCTGTCTCAGAGAGGAACCACACACCATCTCATGGGCATACCCAACTCATGGGCTCTCTCTCAGGTCAACTCACTCAGTACGTATCTTGGAGGATGTCTCACACAGTTGTAATCATCAACATAGAAAACCTCCATTGATGGACCGAGTTGCAACCAATTTGCAACCAGTAAACTCAAAATCAGGAATGATTGCTAAGCCAAAATATGGATGGGTTCCCTAATCCAAACCCTGAGGTATGATTTTGACTTCGTATTGGGGGTGACCCTTATTGTTAACAAAGGGTGATTTTTCTTGCATCAACAGAATTGGTGCTAGAGAGAGGGTTTGCTGACAAGCTTTCCCATGTGGATTCATTTCAATTAAATTGTTTTAACCATCCCATGGCTCCTCTCAGTATCTTTGTATGTGATAACCCTTTAAGTCTTCTGAAACCCTCGAGGAGCATCTCAGTCAAGACAATTAATATCTTGTCAAAATCAAAATTCGATGGTGAAGGTCATGCCTATGCATTCACACATCTAAATCAGTTTAACATCACTCAACAAAATACTAAGATTGTTCAAGACAATGAAATATGTCAATTTTTTATCCTCACATTTGAACAGAGAATTAAATCCTGGTTTTAGACATTTCCAATGAAATCTACACATAGTTGGAAACAATTCATGGAAATATTTATCGTTGCTCATGTAGATTATGTTCATGATGAACTCTTTAATGAACTCATAGAAGTCTATAGGATCAAAAACGAATTTGTGGATGATTTCTTTCTAAGAGTCTTGCATATTTGTTGTAGATTTCCTAAAAATGACAAACCCTCAGACTAAGAAATCTTGGATTGGTTTTCATATCTCATTTATATTCCTGAAGGGTATAATTTGATTACCTCTCATTCACAAGATTCAAACCTAGTGATGAATGATGGGGGTACATTATTTCTAATTAGCACTCTATTATAGATATGGGGGAATATTTACCAAAAATATTAAACCCCTTAGACCGAGAATGTGAACCATCTGTTATCTCTCGTTCATAAAATCATGAACACACTATGGTCTATGAGGAATATCCTATTGAAGAAATATCGTCATTTTCAGAATCTAAATATCTTTATTCTCTTTATACAAATATATTTGATGTTAATCACTCACATGAAAACCCACATGTTTATCATGCAGTATAGTTTGTACACTTTTCTTACAATGGAACATTGAATGATAAATCAGAACAATAGTATTTCCAAGATTTGATCAATAAAAGAATCATTCTTCATGATACTCCATCTAGGATGCATGAATTTATAAGTCAGTTTCCATTTCTAGAGCATGTTGAATCACAATTTGATATCGATAACCATGTTTTCAATGAATATTTTTTTGTTCCAAGATTGAATGTGAGTACTAATCTATCAGTATTTGATCCTGTGCAATTTCAAATTTATGATCTCAATGCATAGATGTTAACAACAAAAATTTGAAGGTATGTATATCATGATGATTTTTTTGACCCACATGAATAAATCAAAACAAATTAACAACCCATCACCATACAAATCATAGGAAACATCGAGATGATCCAATAAACACCATCACCTAAATATGCTCTAGAATTACATGTTAATCCTTAGGGGAAAATGCATCAATGATCCTTGGATGCTATATTAACACTCCAGCAATACTGGAATTATTTTGATAACATTGTAGAAGAAGGGTTGGAGTCATCTTCCGATCAATGTTTCCCTCAAGCTATCATATATCATCTCTCCTCTCAGCAGATGGTTCATGTAAAATATGGGCCTAGGGAGTCTTGCATGGATAATGAGGCACTTTAGTTTTGCTCTATGGTTATGGCAGGTCCTCATTGTTTTTCTTCAATCCGTAGGATGAATGATTACACCCATACCGAGACTCTCTCACAAGGTACTTTGCACACAAATTTCATTTACATGTCTTATAAGGTATGTCACTCATTTATTGATTTTCTTCCAACATTCCTATGGGTAATCATTGCAAATTTTATGATGGAATTGAAGATTGGTTGGAGGAATCCTACATGTATACATTTCTCATGAACCATAACACTATCAAACTTAAGATGTTGGGTGGATATTTTCCTGAATCAATTCTTCCTATCTTTGATCACTCACCACTCCATTTTTTCAATTAACTTTTGATGAACATGTGGTTGCAGGTTTGGAGTTACTTGATTGGTTGCATTGGAATTATGCTTTCACTTATCCTTATTTCATACACTGTAGGATAGAGTAGGAATAGAAGTAGCATAGTTTGTTTCTTCCTTTATGCCTGCATAGTTTATATGTTTGTTTTTGTTTTCATTTGTATAGCATAGACCTGTACTTGTCTTGGTTTCTTCAATAAAATCCATCAGTTCTTGTTAGTTTAGTTTGCATATTGAAATGGATTTCTTTACTCTAAGTTTATTTTTTCATAAAATATTTATTCTTTTCATTTGATGCATTTCATTTTTGTTGTTTTACTAAAAGATTGGATTAACTTTGGTTATCATGATGAAACCATGTGCATAATTATTTGATAAGTTCAATTGGAAGATACATTTGTTTCACTAGAATTCACTATAACGATTGATAGTTGGACATATTGATATCCTAAGTTGCTGAAAGAATATGTGTTGAGGAATACTTTACAGCTTGGGGAAGGTGGAAACCAAGTTGAAGGAATCACATTGGTTGTTCACACCTTATTGTATGTAATCCATGAAAGTTATGCAATCCCTATCAACCAATCTTTTGAAGGCTATGTTTCTCGCAAAATATTTTATACCAATGGTTCGATGTGATGGTATATTGGGTGTGTTCTCTTGGTTCCTGAAACAAATATTGGTTAGTTAAAATATGTTACCAATATATTTAGCAGGTATGTCTTTTTATAGACTTAGACCCTTCATGATGCACTGATTTCAAGAATGTTAAAGGTAGATCATCAGTTGGTTTGAAAGAAATGTAAAGTCTCAAAGAAGATTGTGATAACCATAGCTTAATTATTTCATGACGGTGTCTATTGAGTAGAATAATTGAAGTGTTTTTTTCTCTATGATAAAGGGTGTGCTTGAGACTCTTGGTAAATTTATCCCTTTCCAAGCCATAAAAATTGTTTTCACTTATTGGGAAAAGAAATAGTGCATTTTCTCTCTAGTATATACCTTGTGGAACAGAGCGTCAATTTACAATTTTCCTTTATTGAATATCTCATAAATATAAGGGTTTTAAGAGAACATACACACAAAATTTCGATGTTATATTTCACCACCACAAGCTCCTAATCCTAATTCTTGAGGTCAAGTACTTTTCCCAATCATCTTTGATGATAGGATATACATCTTTTTCTTGGTCCTGTGATCTCAAATTGACATAGTCAGTCTTTTATCATCATGTATTTTTTGTTATGAGGGTGAAGTATAGTATTTTTTTAGATCAAGTGGCCTCCTATAATGACTCGGGTATGTTTACATACAATGTTTTAATGCCTACTAAATTTTTAAGGTGTGTCCTTTAAATCTCTTTGACTCAATACTAACCTTCTTTATTTGAGTTCCCATTATATTGCTATATTCTTCAAATAATAAAATGCAATATCTTGACTTGGACTGGCTAACTGGCTTTCATTGGTTCTCCCTTGATACATTCTTCATTTGGTTTTCTTATGAATTTCACTGGTATGGTTGCCTTGATATTGATTTTTTTGAGGTTTTATATCATGATGTTTCTGCTTCTTTTGGATTTTCAACTGTTGAATGGAAAGTACATTACAACCACCTTATGAAACTCTCAACAAATATCTTTGTGGGGATGAACTAGTGATCTATATTCCTCAGCATTTTCTTATCAATATGAGTAAATAAACTTATGAGGCACTAACACCATATGTGCAAATTTGATATTCAATCTACCTAAGGATTTATAGTAAAAATCAAATAGTAAAATTTCAAAATCATAGACAGGAATTAATTCCTATGTTCTCAGACACTTAGAATTGACCATCAAATGGTAGGGAATGATATTGAAGGAAGTCACTATGTGTGCTTGCTTACAAACACACTCTATCTTCGCTAACTAGGTTATGAAATTAGAAAGGAATATTTCCAAATGTGAGTAAAAGGTTGGCTAAAGATGAACTCAATATATCCAATACAGAAATGAAATCTTCTAGTAAGAAAAGCTATCGACTCAGTTTAATCTTTGAGTATATTATGTGAGAACAATATAGTGTAGTAGATGGAAGAGAATTCATTTGTTTGATTGTCTTTACATCATCATCCTAAATAGTTACTCAACATACACAAAGTAAAATTGCATGTAATATAAGATTATGCATCTACAAGAAATTACAGTGAATAAGAAATAGTAACAAGTATGAGACAGACTAAGAGGAAGTATTTCTAACACACACTACTTAAAGATAAAGACAATGCATACTAGGGGGGGCTCTTGGATATGTTGTTAATTAAACTCTGAATGTATGGAGAAATTCAATGCATAAGATAACTCATAACTTCCTTATATTGAATTCAAGGTAAATATCAACAATTACAATATATTGTAATGTTCATAACCATATTCTCACTAACTCTCTCTGTTTTGTTTCTTGTATTTTATAGATATTACAAGAAAATCAAGTTTTCCTCAATAAACTCTATTTTCAAAAAGGAATTACATGAAAATAGTTCAGATATCCATTATAGCGTTTGACATAGATTTTCCTTGATCTTCTAGATCGGGTCCTTGATCTTATGATAAGTTGATCCTTGTTGCTTGCTTTCAACATTGAATCCCTAATTTTGTCAGTGAGTTGGCGGATTTGCAAAAAAAAAAACAGATTTCCTATAATAATTGTTTGTTTAGTTTGACTATCATTGACCTTCGAGTGTTGAATGGCATAGGGATGAAAAGGTAGATAAATAACCATCTCATGGTATTGGTGAAGTATCTCCAACTGTATATTCTTCCTTAGAGAAAGTGGAGATATTGAAACCTATAATTCCTATAATCACTCATGAAATAGAGTAAATTGCCATAATAATTGGATTATAGGTCATTTTTCTAAGGAAATATCTCCAACATCATTTACAAGAGAAAAACAAGAGTTAATCTCAATTAACAACTTTATTTCCTTATTTTCACTCATTATGCCATTAGTTAGGTAGAAGTGGGAAAAAATAGTAGTTTCCAGGGTCAAAATAGGGAAAATGGAGTTGGAAAAGAAGTCAAACCTAACACCCAACACTCTTCAAAACATTGGCCTATGATTTTTGGGAAGGCACATCAAGGATACTCTTTCAAAACTCAGCTAAACACATGAGCATGAATCATATAGTAGGTGACACGTCTACTTTCCCAGGAAAGAGTGTTGTGACTCAAGTATAATGAACTCCAACCTTTAAGGCACTGATCAAAAAAATGATTCTCAAATACATTTCTTCAAGGAAGAACCAATAATCATTACAACCATAGTCATTTGTCACCTGAAAGGGAAATTCCACTTGATAGATCAACATTCAAGCGAAGTTGACTCTGCCTCTTCACTGGGATCTTGGTAGTAGGAACTGGTAAGACTCATGAGTTGATTTCATGCATCCAAATAGGTGTGACTCCCTATGTTTCCAGAGGCATTATATTTTTATTTAGAGTCCCATTCCAGCCTAGATACATAATTTATTTCTAGTTTTTGTTGTGATATCTCTGCAAACATGCTCTTATGGGAGGGAGTTACCTTACTCAACATTTATTTTGGTTAGATTGTCTAATTGGTTAAACATTTATGTTTGAAAATGGCTAATGAAGAAATCTACATTAGTGGTCACTAATTTCATTAATGTTATTCATGTTTCAAATGTATGCAGATACCTCTCATAGAATTTTTTGCTTTGTCAGTGAGAAGGACAAAATGTGAAGAAGACAAATAACTTCAGAAAATTCAACATGATCATGAGACATGTTTCCTAGGAAGTTTATTCACAAAATTGGTTTTGGATTCTATTGTCAATTTCCCTCACATGATCTTCTTAAACACTTTCATTTATGAAAATATTGGGCTGAATTCGATATCATACCTTGAATGGTTTGTCTATGTAAGTACACGCATGTTGTTGGTATCACATGCTTGATTTGAACTAGTGAAGCGACACACATGCCACGCTGCAAAATACATTTTAGATTTGGGAGACATAGAGAATGAGTGAATATCCCACAAGGCCAAAGAAAAGTGATTTGGTGGACAATGAATTAGAGATCTTGCCAACCCTTACTCCCTGAAGCATAAGGATTCAAAGATGATTTGGTAGTTTTAATAAAATCATGATGAGAAATGCAATTCTTAGCCAGTGCTAGCACCGAAACCCATTTGAAAAAAATAATATGTGTATTAACTTTCACATGGATTAGTCTTTTCAAGAGGATGAAAAATTCTTGTTGTTTGGGATGCATGAACATCCTTAAAGTTGTCGGCAACACTTACATTCATGATATCTTCCCCAGTTTACTTTCTTTTCTGACTGCATATCTTTGATTTTCATTTTTCCAAGGTTTCATTTTTTTAGTTGAAGTAGGTTTTGAGCCAAGTTCATCTTCTAATTATGAATATGTCTCCCCTCTTTATTCCCTCATCATATTTTCCCAGGAGAAAGTTCATTCTCTAATTTATTTGTGTCTTGTAATTTCTTATTATATTTGATGACATATGTTAAGAACCAATACCAGATATGAAGATATAATCACCACAAATACTGAATACACAATAGATCCAAAGAGAAATATAGAAGAAACCACACAATATTATTACCAAACCCTTGAGGTAGGGCAACACCATACAATGGATCCTATTATGGAAGGGATCCTCTCATGTTCACTTGCCTCTTCGAGGGGGATTCCTCCTAATGAGCTCCAGATTCAAATACAATATTTCTCTTCATCTCTCATTACATTGCGTGAACCCCTTTATATAGTGCTACCATCACCTAAGAACATTCTAGAGGAGGAATCTTCTAGAAGTAGAACCTTCTAAGAAGTCCTCTTACATTTATTATAT
>JZKD02S2300661.1:147594-166525 GCA_000966675.3 Picea glauca | reverse complement strand
GTTATACTTTTTCTTTAATAATTTTTTAAAATATAAATTTATTTTTAAAATGTTATTTGTTGTTTTATTTTTTTAATTTCAATTCTTTTTTTTTTAGTTTTTTTTAATTTTTAATTTATCTAAAAAGAAATGAATTATATTTTTTTGCTAAATATTTAAAAATAGTGTTATTTAACTACAATTATTTTCTATGTATTGAAGTAAAGATAAAAAAATGTGTTAAAAATGATATTTTCACTATATTTAAAAAGTATGGAACCATAAATTAATTAAGGACACATAATTATATGAAAAATCTTAATTTAAAAAAAATAAATGATGTACAACATTTTTTAATAGTGGATGAAGCATGGAAACATGATTAAAAACACCATTGAACCAACAAACAAAAAATTGAAAATAGATGAAAAAACATAGTTGAAAAAAAACAATTAAACAATTTGAAAATAGATAAAAAAAAAAAAACAAGTATTTAAAAAAAAGTGGAAACATTATATATCAAAAAAAAAAAAACCACCTAAAAAGGGAGGGGGCGCGGTACTGGTAGTACCATTTTTAAAAACGGGGTAAAAAACTTGACCCCAAAAAAAATGAGAACTTTGTAGAGTTCTTGTTAAGTTGGTAACTATGTTTGTTGTTCATGCACAACCAGGTGAAGGAAATCTAGATCATGTTATTTATTTCTCCAATAGAAAACTATCACAGGTCGAGCGCAACTACACCACCACAAAAAGGGAGGGGTTATCCATGTTCTATGCTCTACAGAAGTTCGGACATTACCTTTTGGGAGTCCAGTTCAAGTTTTTCCTCGATCATTCATCTTTGAAATATTTGGTTAATAATATTGTGTTAGAAGAAAGGATTTGCAGGTGGTTCTTGTTGTTCCAGGAATTCTCCTTTGAAATCGTTGTCAACCCCGATGTTGTAACCCTTGAGACGTTTCTTACTAGAAAACTATGTGAAGGAATCCATTTTACTTTAATTGATTTGTTTTATTTGTTTGTTCTAAGACAAAATGTTTTTTTTTTACTTTCCTTAGGTTCTAAATAATAGTATTTAATACTTTAAGAGACCAAGATTTGAGGGCATAGTTTCTATGTTTCAGACAATAAAATATTTTAATGAGTGAAAGAAGAATTAAGAAGAAAAAAATTCAAAGTAAAATAATGTATCTTTGTTGATAATTGTTATTTTCATGTTCAAGCAAAAGAAATATAGAAGATTATGTATTTGGACTAAGAATATAGAATGAATAGAAATAAACAATTTGTTTATATTCACAAGGCATAATGAATAAAGCACGGGTCTTATCAATAATCATAGTATATCCAAGAAATATGTAACTTTAATGATTCCTTTATAGTTTGTAATAGTAGTGGTTGTAATAAATTATCACAATTATGGCATTAAATACATTCAAGAAGAAATTATGGATTGGGGATAACATCAAGAATACAAATCACATGAACTAAGACATAGAAATTTAGAATCACTCAAAGCCTACAAAATTTTATTAAAGATGTGAACATTTTATGAGGAAAACAATTCCCCTTACATTGAGTATTTCTTAGACTCTATTACAAACTAGATCGTAACTAGATGTGGTTATCCGATCCTATTTCACATCTCTTCATATACAAAGAAATCTTTGAATTCTAAAAATAGAAATATTTGGAAGATATCAATTGAAATCCCTGATTTTCTTCAACTATCTAGATGACTCATTCAATCAACAGTTGTATTAGAAGCTTCCAAGTCTCTCTTGATGAATAGTTGAATGACTTCATTTGCCTGTATGTGATGTCTATATCAGTGTATTTCTCATATGTAAGAGGGCTTGAAAATAGGTTTTTTATTTTCCAGAGAAGATAGAAGTCATCTATGAGTAAATCCACAGTGGTATTCCCTCTCAAATTGTCGACCATTCATTTGAAATTTTCTTCACTCTGTCTACTTGTGAATAAATTCTTTTTATAAATTTCAAAGGATGGAATCTTTCCTTTATCATCCCATGCTAAAGTAAATCCCATATTTACTAGATTTTCAAATTTGTTGGTAAATGATTCAATGTTTATTTTCACCATTATACATTTATTCTGAGCTTGTTGTAACAAATTTATTTTTGTGAAAATATTTTCAGCCTCCATCACCATTGTGGTTGTCTTTCACACCTTTACTTTCCAGTATGTCACTAGAACTGGAATTTAGGAACTTGATAACATTGGTAAAAACCTAAGGTCTAGTTCCTAATTCTTGGAATACTTTCTTTACAGTGTCATATGCTTCATATGTCAATAGGATCTCATCATCAATTATTTTGAAGTAATCCCAAATATTTCCAACTTCATTAATTATTTCATCCCAAATAATGTGTCTAGCTCCTACTAAATATGGTTTCACAAACAACGTTTTCTTCATTTGTTCCATAACTATTAGCATCTTAACTTTCAGCTTCTGGTATTCTCCAACAATTTTATCCTTCTCCTTGATTTCTTCATTCTCTGTTGAAATTTGTTTCTTCAGCTTTCCAATTTCATCTCATTTCATGTTCAAATCTGCTAATGCTCTTGATAACCCATTTGTTGGATCTACCGATTAGGTTACCTGTGATGACGAAGATCGCTTTTTCAGGATTTCAATCTGCTTCTCATATAAATCAATGTGTTCTTACATTTGTATCATCTTTTTCAGAAGTTGATCCTTTTCTGCTTGGATAAACTGTAATTGTAGAGTTTGGACATGTTCAATTCTAGGAATATTTATCCTTTTATTCAGTGTCTAGATATATGTATCTTTTGTTTTCATTAGAGCTTGTACAGATGTTGCATATTGTGGATTAGCTCATAGATCCATTACCCATTATTCCAACTATTCCACTCTTATATGCTTAGTTCTATTATCTAACTTTTCATTTTTCAATGGATTTATGATCTTTTCATTTATGGCTTGTAGCTTCTTGATTCCAAGATTTTCTATCATTAGATGTTTGTTCAACATCTCGCCAATTTTCCTATGCAAATCCATTTTATCCAATGGGTAGATTGCATTAAGATTAACAGATATGTTTGTAACCTTATTTTTCTCTTTTGGTTCAAGCACTGCTATGTTCAATCTACACTTTTCATAGTCTATAACAGATAGCATCTCGGTATGAGGTGTCTCTTGGTCAAATATTTTAGGAAGAATGTCTTTTTTATGTTTGCACACATCTTCTTGGTGGCCATGAATTGATGGACATGATCAATCTATTTTTATTGATCTATATCCAATGAATCTTTTCCACTTTGAGGATTTGTTGATGATGACACTTCTACCATTATAGTAGGTTCTTTTATCATCGGTGCCACTTCTTCTTGTGATTCTTGATCTTCATCGTTATCAAGTACCTTTGTTTTCTTTTTTTTTTGCTGACCTTTCTTCCTCTATTTCTAATTTCTTTTAGGTTGATCATATAGTATTTATTTTGTATATTTTCTCAAATTGTTGAGGGGTCTTTGTTACTAGAGACTTTGAAGGATACCCTAGACTTGCAATATACATTGCACATATTCCCAGTTGTTATGGTTTGCTAGTAGCTCTAACTATGGTTTCTACTAATTTTGATAAGGAACTTGTCCATGTGCAATCATTTTTTAGGAAATTACAGCATGAGGGTCATACATAATTTGTTCCCCTTTCTAGAAACCCATGTTCTGGAGGAGTTTGTTTTGCTACATGCAAAGTTGTTCTAGTATTGACAATAAAAGGCCTAGCTTCTTTTTCCAATTTGAAACTAGATTTATACGTTATTGATACAAAATGGATATTATCAGAGTCTAATCTCTGTCTAATTTATTCCAATGCAAATATTGTATGGGTCAAGAAAGTAGGCAACATGAAATGTTGTAGTTCAGAGCCATATATCCTAATATTTGTACGATCTTAAAAAAATTACCAGTCCCCTATTCTTTTGTCAAGACTCAATCGTAATAGTTTCTTGCATTCTGGCTAGGGGGGCATATCATCATGTATAATATGATAAGATTTTTACATGAACTAGTTAACATATTCTCAAAATCCCTCATTCTGAAACGTTTTCTGAACCAAAGAAGTCCAGTGAATGACTGAGACTGGGTTACCAATTTCATATTCAATTTTCAATCCAAGATGTGAAAAATGAATAGCTTAGGAAAACAGAAATACATGTACAAGGTAATATTGATATATGAAACTTCTAAGAATTTCAAATTCTAACAATTGATGATGAATCTTATCATCTAGAAATTGGGCATAGTTGAATCTAGTTAAGGGTTTCATTGTAAATCGACAAATTTCCATTATACACCCTAAAACAAATTCATCAACCACAAGTTCATTATGTTTCCCTAAAATTGCAGATATCATTGTAACAATCTTCCTTGATATTTCAGGAAATAAGTTGGTTTCAAGAGTAAAATCATATGCAAGGAAATCAAGATTCTTGCATAATTAATATTGTAAAAGGACAACTCTATCTCGAGGATTTAACTCTCTAAATCATTTGGCTAGTACAGTTTTGTCCAATGTTTCACTATCAGGGTTTAATGGTCATATTAACATTTCAAATATTGAATGGGGAGTTATCTCGATAAGTACAGACCCATATTTAGAAATAACCATTCTCTTATAATAAATGTAGTTCGAATCACACTAGACCACAAACTAGGGAAAATCATACACTTGGGGCACTAGAAATTTTTCCAATTAGACTTCTATGTGTGAAAATGGTCAACTACAATTTTGGAGTGCTAGCTGGTGAATTTCAAACAAGTTAAATGACAGGACTGGATCGAAAATATCTGTTTTCTTTGTCGACTAAATCTTCTTCCTCAATAGTTAGCATTTTTTTAGCTTTGGTTGATTTAGATGACTCCATTTTAAACAATGAAAAGTTGGAACAGTAAAATATTTTGAATTATCCATGGAAGAATTTGTTTCGGAAAATAATCGGGTTGGAATGGAAGATGGCACTAGTAAGTTAGATTGTGTTACCGGTTTTAACTCTTCATAAATCCAACATTAACCAACAAAATTTCACCTTTACCTTTTTAAAGTAAGGCTTGAATACATGGTGATTTAGGATTGGTGAAAAAAATGAATTTAAATATTAAAAATCAAATCAAAATTTCATTTCACCTTTTTCACACTTGTTTTCATCACCTAGACACGTGTCAATCCAGTGTTGATTGTGGTGTGGTCTTGAGTGGTTATGCTAACCATAGGGCAGGTGGGGCATAATTTTCCAGTGCGTGACACGTCATTGGAGTTTCAACCATGGTTATGTTTTTCGGCCCCCCTCCCTTTTGTTAACCTTTGAGCATGTGGGGGGGGGGGGCAGGGGGTCGCGAAACAATGTGGACCGTTGATTAAAAGTGTCAACCGCATTATCAATCCTACAATGGAAGGTGCACCTTTTATTAGAATAATCGTATAATCTAAAATTTTATATTATAAAAAAGAAAACTTTATAGAAACTAAACTATAATAAATTACTAAAATATTAAAATTAAACTAACTTTAAATATTTTATTAAGTATTATTTCAAAAAATATTTTTCGAAATAAATAAATCCAATAATGAAAATAAAACCTAGTATCCTATTTACCTTATTAGGAAATAAATCTAAGTTTTATTTCTAAATATTGTAAAAATTTAAATTATGTTACAACCCCAGAAAGTTGAATGTTGGCCATGACCATTTATCTCAGCTAGAGTTAGGAGAAATTGGTGGAGCTATAGATGACCAACTCCCCAATGCAAATTTATTTAAGATTGAAGTTTTCCCATAATATCTCTCTGATATTTCCTTATTCTTGAGCATTGGTGTCTTCCCCGATGGTTATTTTTCAACCTAGAAGAGACGTTTGGTTGTTCATGCAATAGAATACCAATTGATTGTAGGTCAAATTTATAAGGTGGGATTGGATAACATTATTAGAAGGTGTGTACTTGACCATGAAAGATCTAAAATCTTGTGGGAGGTCACATAGGAGGAAAGGCAACTACACAAAAATTACTTCAAGAAGGATTATGGTGGCCTACTATGTTCAAAGATGCTAAAGATTATGTCATAGCATGAGATGTCTTTCAGAGGGTTGGTAAGCCCTCGTGCAGGGCTAAATTTCCATTATATCATGTTCAAGCACTCCAAACCTTTGAAAAGTGGGTTATTGACTTCATAGGACTTATTAATCTGCCAACAAAACATTTGAAGGCGAGATATATCATCATTGCAAAAAATGATCTTACTCACTTTGTTGAAGCAGAACTTGTTAAGGATATTTCTATAGATACCACAATAAGGTTAATTTTTTAGAACATTATTATTTGGTTCGGGTATCCCAAAAGCTTAACCAGTGACCAAAGATCCCAAAAATATTAGTGAAATCATTTCCACCCTTACTCAACAAGTTTTTATTCATCATAAAAAGAGAATTCATTATCATCTGCAATCCAATGGTATAGTGGAAGAATTCAATAAGATTTTGGAGAAGTGGTTGACTAAAGTATGTTGCGCTAATCGAGATAACTAGGATGAGCGATTTATAGGTGTTATTTGGGCATATAGAACCACTACCAATAAGTTACACAAGCATACCCCTTTTCAACTAGTGCATGGGTGAGAATCCATACTACCCATTGATTTCATCACTCCAAGCCAATACATTGCACAAGTTACTCAAATGAAATATGATGAGTCTGTTGCGGAACTATTGGAAGTTGAGGAAGCCATATTTTTAGTAGATTTCCATTATACTATGGAGAAGGCTAGACATAAATCTTGGAATGGCAGGAACATCAAGACCAATACTTTTTCTCAAGGTGACCAGGTATTTCTCTATCACAGTAAGTACCATAAATATCCAGGGAAGCTACATATGCATTGGCTTGGACCCTTTATAGTTGCATAAATTTGGGAGTCATGAGTTTTTATACTAGCGCAACTATATGGTGTTCTTTGACCAAGATGGGTGAAATTTGCATGCCTAAAGCCCTAAAGTATGTAGGTTTCAATTTTATTTTGTTGTTTTCCCTTCTTTCCAATAAAGTAGTGATTTATCTGATTGTAACTCAACCCTAGAGTCTAGTTGTTGTTGTCATATTGTCTATTACGAGTCATATCATTGTGGTCAAGGAGTCTATGTCAAATATTTTATGTATTTAGTTATTTCCAATGTTTCAGTCATTTTCATGTTGCTTTCACATTGTTCGTTAAATGCAGTTATTACCTTTCTATTGCTATCATGACCATGTCAGTAAAAGTCATTTATGTTCGAAATTTCATCGGTACTTTTCTGGTTAGCCACCGACTAGTTAATTTATTTCTCGAATCACTAATTGGATTTCGCCTCGCATGTCAGTCATGTATGTTGTTAATGATGAGTTAGCTACACATCTTCCCTTTAATGATAATTTAATGTTTTTCGTGCATCGTCTCCTCACGAATTTCTATAACTCAATGGTCTCCTTTGTCCAAGTCATTGTGTTCTATATATTTGTTTGACTACTCAGCTTTGGATCCCATTGAGATTTATGTGAATACACATCTTCTTTCTCTTCCTCTAATTATCTTTGTGTACCAATGCTCTACTACAGCCATGGGTCATGATACAACTACTCGAGGTGTGGTTCTAAACATTGTTTTTCTAGTGGATATCCATTATCCACGAGTTGATCTTTTAGGAGACTTACATGGTAAGGTTGAGCAGAATCAACTTATTGACATCAAATTCTTGGATGGGGACTTGTTTCCCAAAATGAAAGTCGACACCTACATCGACTATTTTTCCCTTCCTTCTGGAGAGTTGTAGTTGCAATGGAAAACTCCCTATGTGCCTACTAAGGAGTCTACTTTGATGAATCTTCGAGATCTACTAGTCTTCAGCACAATGGGGAAATTGCACAGTGTACAAAATTTCTTATCAATCAAGTTTTTTATCACATGTAATAGCCATGAACGCAAGCGAGTGAGCAGGTGCAGTATGCAGCGGTCGAGATCCCCTGTGCAGTTCTATGTAGCGTTATCTCCAAGCGCAGTTGGAAGGATTCCAAGGTTGGCAAGCAAATAAAAGTTTGACGGGGGTGCTAAATTAACCGACGTGCCCAGATCTCAGGCCTCTTTTAGATCAATGGCCTAAAATTGTTTCGGGGCCACAACATGCTCAGGCGATAAAAGGCCTTGAGCGGCTGAAATCCTAACCACGGTTTTGCGAGGAGGCTACGTGGCGGGAGAGGGTGCATTTCGGGCCCAAAAGTGGTGTGGGTCCAGACCACTTCCTGCGACCTCGAAATGCATGTGTGCATATGATGCATTATCCAATAGCAACATGTGTCCTCCTGATAGTCGTCTCGTCGTGCTCCAATCCCAAGAGGAGTTCATCCAATAAGAAAAGTCTAACTTTTGCGGCCTGAATCCATATGTTTATTCAGCACCCAATCCTTGAGCAGCACATGGTCACCCGTTAATCATCCAGCCACACTCTGGTACCGAGGAGGATTCATTTAATGAGAAAGGACTGGTAGTTGAAACCTCAGCTCAGTCCATAAATGGAAATCTTGGAAGCTATGGTTGAGGAGGCAGGATTGTCAACGCAAGGTACGGTAATGGATGGTTTTTCTTGCAGGCCCATATTGAACCAGGTTTACATCTGACAAGAGGAAACATGTACAGTCTGACATAAGGCTGCATAGACATAAAGCTTTGAATGGGATTTCCAGATCACACTCCTAGCAATTGTGGGCTGATCTAAGTATAAATAGATCAATTCAATATTTTGTTAAGGTCATCAACTGGTTGAGCAAAGCTCCCTATTTTGTAATATTTTGATAACAGAGTTGTTCTCTGGTTTTGTATGAGACTTGATACTTTTACATTAATAGAATTCAGTTTATTTCATCATCTTGTTTAATTTGTTTTGAAACACTCATGCATGGAGGATCCAGTTGAGGGTTGTAGTTGTATTGTAATGTAGGTTTGATTACAGTATTGTTGTGACCAGTTTTAGTCAGTTTCTTTGTTATCTTGTTTCTTCTTATGTTGAAATGTTGTGCATGGAGGATCCAGAGGAGTTATTGTGGTTTCATAGTAATGGAGGTTTGATTATTATGTTACTATGATATATTTCAGTGTCTGAAATTTAAGTACAAGAGTGCTCTAGTCCCTGATTTTTTCTTCACCAAGCTGCTTGAAAATCAGATGCCCATGGTAGACGTGTCCACCTTTCTCACTAAGTATTCCCTCTTCTCACCTTTAACCTTAAACCACTGACTGAAGTTAATGAGGCCCTCATTTATTTATCCATTGCTTGTCCAGTTTCTGTGCTAAAACATTCTTGTACTAAGTTTTTTCCATTTGACATCCACCTATAAACCTACCTCCACAAACATTTAAATGGGTATTGGGCTTATCCTCTTGAAGTCTGAGGGTGACTCTCAGTGATAACATTCTTGGTGTCATTGTTGGGGAATGAATTGAAGACATTTCCCTAGGACTGAACGACAAATAAATTATGATTTTGAAGGTGCATCAGAAATTAGTACCTTGAAGATTGCAACTTGCACATGGCGACTCCACTGTTTCAGTTGTGGATCCCAAAGGTAGACACATGAGGTCTACTCCACAGTTACCTCTGGAAACACCTGAAGCTGACCCAGAAAAGATTATCAATAAAGGAAAGACCTCGCAAGAAGGGATTTCAGCTATTGTACCAGGTGACTCTGGTAATTTACATGATTCTTCTTTTAAAACTCCAGTAGTTGCATCTAATTCTGTTTTTATACCATATGTTGGAGTTTCCAGAAGTTTATATTTTGAAATATTTCCTGTTGAATTCCCCCCTTCTAGTATTCATTTAGAAAGAGAAAGTGTGGACACCCTTGTTTCCCCTGATATTGTAAAGTGGTTTAGACCTAGAAGCTTAGAATACTTTTCCACTTTGGGTTTTTCTACTCCTCCTCATGTCAAATTTGTTGTAACTAAAGAGGGGGAAACTTCTTTTCCTTTGAACCCTATACCATTCTCCTCCAACACTCAACCCATTCCCCCTAGAAGTGCAGCTCCAATCCTACCTGTCCAAACTCCATCTCCCCCTAGTTATCCTATAATTCACATCCTAATGGTAGGTGTTAATCCTCCTAGAAAGAGAATGGATTCCATAGTGGTTGCTAGATATTCCCCTCTTGTTTTACCTTAGCTTATGTATTCTCTCCCAGGTGGGAACTACCTTAAGTACATGCCCAATTTCATAGGGGAGGAAGACATAACTACAAAAGAAAACCTTTCAACTTTTTATAGTTATGCATATAATCATAACATTGAAAATGAAGATGTGTGGATGAGAGTTTTTGTACAGAGCCTTGATGGTGAGGCTAGGAAATGGTTTAGGGGTTTGACTCTTGGATCTATTGTTGGGAGTGAGGCTCTAGATGATTCATTCTTGAGACATTGGGGGGATAAAAAATATTTCCTTTATTATATTACAGAGTTTGGGTCACTTAAGAGAGAAGAGGGGGAATCTATTTCAGACTTATCAAAGAGGTTTAACAAAATGTACAATAAGATTCCCACTTAAATAAATCCTACAGAAACCTCTGCCAAGATTACTTATGCCAGCGCTTTTGACCCTGATTTTTTCCTCCTATTGAGCGAAAGAAGAGATACCTCTTTAACTAATATGCAAGATGTAGCCCTTGAAGTAGAGTTTAATATATTGGAAGATGACAAGCTTAGGGATAAATCTGATAGATATATAAGAAAAGGTAGGGTTGAAGCTTCAACCTTTGATTCTTCTGCTACCTCCCCTCAAGTGGATGAGTTCAAAAAAATGGTAAAATCACTTTCTACAGAAATGGAGAAATTCAAATTTGAAGGAAGGAAGAACTATAGGAACCCCCAAAATGTTGATAATAGGGGTAATTTCAGAAGACCCAATAATGCCCCTTAGATCATCCAAAGAGATCAAAGGAATAGGGATAGGGATGATCAAAAAATCCAATACCCTCTCCAAAATAACCTTGTTACTAATGAAGAAGGGGAGGAAGAAGATGCAGATCATGAAATCCATTGTCTTGGTGACACCTCTTCATCTCCTCATTTAACCCAATCTGCATATGAAGAGGCTCTCATGGGCAGCCAACTAAATGAGCTGAGCAAAGGGAAAAGGACCAGTGTAAATTCAAATAGATATAACCTAAGGTCGAAGAAGAAAGATGAAGAGCCTAACATTCCTAATCATCCTACTAGAATAGTGAATCCCACTAAGGATGTGGCAGCTAGCAGCAAAGAAAAATAGGCACAAAACCTTCAGTAAGTGGTTAAGATCCCTATCCCATAAGTGAAGGAGATTATGAAGCCTCCCTCCTCTTTTATCTTTGAGAATGAGATTCAAAAGATTAAAATCCTTGTACCTTTTTTAGAGCTAGTTAAGAATGAGGATTTCAAAATATACCATTCCAAAATTTTGCAGCCTGACCCTTCATCTCATCCCATAGACTTAGTCAACCTTCAAGATGAAAACCCAGTTGTCATACTAGGACCTTTGGTAAAAGATAGGGATGACTCCTCCCATCCTTTATATAACTCATTAAACATTCATGATAAAGTGTTGCACAACTTATTGATGGATTCAGGGGCATATCACAACCCCATGCCTAAGACTGTCATGGATGAGCTTGGATTGGAAGTTACAAAATCCTACCATGAACTGTACTCATTTGATTCCAGGAAGGTAAAGTGTCTTGGGGTTATTAAAGACATGGTTGTTTCCTTGTTCCAATTTCCAATGAAGAGTGTGGTCATGGATATTGTGGTGGTTGATGTTCCCCCTAAGTTCGGGATGCTCTTGTCTAGATATTGGATAAAAAGACTAGGGGGAACTTTGCAGATGGATCTTTCATATGCCAATATTCTTATGTTTGGGGGAGAACATAGAAGGCTTTATAGGGAAGCACAACTTTCTTACATTATCAGTGATGAAGAAAACCCTACCAACCACCCCATTTTACAATAGATATTGATTTAGGAACCAGTATGTTACATCTCATTGATGCTCCTCAAACACCTATTGAACTCAGAAAGAATCCTATTGCCTCTTGTGAAAATCCTTCTCCCAATACTTTTGTTTAGAAGATGTTATTTTATGGAGCCTCTTCTAGGGAGAGTGTTGTTGTTGGGTTAGTCTTCATTTCCCCTATCCATGAGACCATATCTTTGTCTTACAAGATTGAATTCGAAGCAACAAACAATGTGGTAAAATATGAGGCTCTTGTTTTGGGTTTGAGATCTACCAACGACATGAATATTGAGGAGCTAGCAGTATTTGGATATGTTGAGTTGATTGTTCATCAAGTCAGAAATCGGTATCATTCTAAGCACCCCAGGTTAAGGGCCTACAGAAATGAAGTCTGGGATCTTGTTGATATTTTCTTCTTGGATTTTAATATCTCATTTGTTCCAAGAGAGGAGACCATTGTGGAAGATTCCTTGGCTATTTTACCAAGTAAGTTCAGGGTTCCTTTTCCCCCCAAACTCAAGTATGAGGTGGAAGTAAAATACAAACCCTCTATTCCTGACAATGTCAAACATTGGAAGGTTTTTGAGGATGATCTTGAGATTGTGGATGAATTCTTTGCTTTACAGATTGACCAAGATCAGGATACTGAAGAAAGCCCTCATGCTGATATTTTTCTGAATAAAATTGTTGACCATCATATTGTTCAGTTACCCAGTAACCATATTCCAAAAGGATTTTTCCCCTTGGAGAGATTATTTGATAGAAATGATGTTGTTGTAAAGATTAAAAGTTCAACTGAATATGTTGATGTGACTTAATGCAATTTGGGAATAGAGGAAGACCCAAAGTATTGTTGGGCATGTGTTATATTCTTTGTACGAGTAGTAGCATTTGAGCGCCTGTGCCGGGCGCGCAGGGGGGTTAGAGGGGGGGGCGCTAGGCCCCCCCCTCGGGGGGTGTAGGGGGGCGGAGCCCCCCGCATGGGGGTTCAGGGGCAGTGCCCCCGAAAAAAAAAAAATTGGGCCGACATATTTCCGGGACCACATGATATTAGGTGGTTTTTCGGCACATGGCTTTTTGCCGATGGTTTTCTATTTTCGGTTAAGGAATTAGGGTTTTGGACTAATCTAGGTCATTGGGTTAGGTTTTTGGATGCCGCTGACTCCTATATGTATATTGTATTGTAAACAATGTAACACAATGTGTATCAATATAATATATGCTGGTTTTCCCGGTTTGGGTTTCCAGGTGAAAAATATCTGTGTAATGTTTGTATTTTCCATTGTATCTTTTGTGTTCTTTTATGAATATCAGTTTGCAGTAGATATTGTACAAGGTTAGAATTTACAAGTATGTCAAATTGTCTAGCAGTTTATCAAAGGAACAAAGGGTTGAGTATGTCAAGATTTTGAAAGAGTTTTATGATGTGTTTGCATGGAAATATGAATATCTAAGGACATATGACACCAGCATCATTGAACATAAGATCCCTTTGAAAGAAGAGACCAGCCCTTTTAGGCAGAAAATCAAATAGATAAATCCCACGCTGCTGCCAATTATGGAAAAAGAAGTGAAAAAACTATTGGATGCCCAGATCATCATCCCTTTGATATATTCAGAATGGGTGGCTAACTTGGTGCCTGTGAGGAAGAAAAATGGGGAAATAAGGTTATGTGTTGATTTCAATAATTTGAAGAGGAGCTCCAAAAAAGATAACTACCCCTTGCCAAAGACGGAGCACATTTTGCAAAGAGTGACTGGTTCATATAGGATGTCTATGATTGATGGCTTCTTTGGCTACAATCAGATCTATGTCATGATTGAAGACATAGAGAATACAACCTTCACTACTCCTTGGGGCATATTCATGTATGCTAAAATTCCCTTTGGATTGATGAATGCAGGAGCAACCTTCCAGCGAGCCATGGACATTGCCTTCATCGGGGAGAAAAACAAATTTGTAGTTATATATCTAGATGATATTACAATGTTCTGAAAGTCTGACAAAGAGCATTGTCATCATTTGAATAAGGTCTTCCTTAAATGCAGAAGGTTTGGTCTTTCTCTCAATCCTAAGAAATATTTGTTTCTTATTAAGGAGGGTAAATTATTGGGGCATATTGTGTTAGTAAAAGGGGTAAGAATTGATCCGAGTAGAGTAGAGGCCATCCAGACCTTATCTTTTCCCAGATCCAAGAAGGAGGTTCAGTCTTTCTTGGGTAAAATCATTTTTTTAAGAAGTTTCATCTCTAATTTAGCTAAGTTGGTTAAGCAAAATACATTCATCCTTAGAAAAGGAAGCAAGGTGAAATGGCCAGCTGAGTCCATAAATTATTTTGGCCAAATCAAAAGGGCTTTGACTGAAGCACATGTGCTCATCAACCCTTACTATTCTAAGGAATTTTTGATATTTTCTTTTTCCTCATCTAATACATTGGTTGTTGTTTTGCAACAGAAAAATACAGAGGGGTTAGAGAAGCCTATTTCCTTTTTCAGTACAGCATTAAGGGAGGCAGAAATGAGATATGATATCATGGAGAAGTAGGCATATTCTTTGGTCAAAGCCCTCAAGGATTTTAGAATATATGTTCTACATTAAAATATTGTTGCATATGTTCTCTCAGCCTCAGTAAAAGAGATATTGATCCATCCTGGCATAGATGGGAAGAGAAGCAAGTGGATTGCTAAAATTCTGGAATTTGACCTTGAAATGAAGCCCACTAAATTGGTAAAAGGCCAAGGTTTAGCCAGGCTGTTGGTTGAATCAAACTGCAAGTCTCTAGGGGTTAATTTCATGAACATAAACTCAGAAAATCAAAAATATGAGATTGTTGATAAAGACTCTCATGTCATCCTCAATTTCATATAATGCACCTGGTACATGGACATCATATATTTTATGCAAAAGTTGCGGCCTCCTGATGGTTTGGACAAGAACAAGGTAAGATATATGAATCTCAAAGAAATCAAATATTGTCTCATTGATCAGGTTTTGTTTTGGAAGGATCCTCTAGGATTTATTTTGAGATGTTTATATCCACAGGAGGCCATGTTGGCCCTCGACCAAGTTTTTAGGAAACACTGGTCGAGTTTTACCACTTTTGGACTTCAACAGGCTGGTCGAGGATGGAGTGCCCAGGCGAAGTTGAGATCGTTGGATCTCAATTGTTTTGTGGACCTGGAAAGGGGTTCACTAGGGTTTTGGGTATATGGGTTTAGGGGATGTCAGCCCATGGTTTTACCCATGTTTAGGCATTTTTGTAAGGGATGTAAAAGAACAAATAAGAAAATAATGTAATGTAGAAGAGGGGAAATGAGAAGGAGGTGTAAGTGGCTAAGTGCAAGAGGCAAGTAGTTTTGAGTTGCTTTGTGCAACAGAATGTGTATGTAAGGCTTTGTGCATAATAAAGGAGTTGGCTTTGTGCCTTGACCTGATTTTGGGAAGGTGGATCTAGTGCTTAGTGCGCAGATCACTTATCCAGTGCGAAGCTTTGGCTCTGTGGCTTAGTGCACAGGAGCGAATGGATGTAAGAGATTGAATACTAATAAAGAATAAGAATTCATTGGTGTACGTAGCACCACACTGGAGTGAACCACGTAAATCTTTTGTTGATGGTTTGCTTTGTGCTGTAATGTTTATGTTGTGACTCTGCTTAGTGCATTGAATGTTATGAATGATAGATGGATCTATGAATGTTTTATTCTTTGTATATGTTGAATGCGTTAGATCTGACTTATGATGCTAAGTGTTATCACTGAAATTTCGTCCGCACATGGTTACAAGAACTCAGCATCGTCAAACAGTAATGAAGTCATTCATGGCCCTGAATTAATGTCACAGCATTCAAAAAAGGTCAAAAACTATACAAAGTAGTGAAAAATTGAAGAGAGCTTTGCAGACATTGGGCGTGCGCGCACATGCACAGAACAGGAACGTAGAAACTGTGCATATGCGCACGATGCGTGACTGTTAGCGCAAAAAGCCACGCACCTGCTAAACGGCACATTTATGAATGTGGTCGGCCTCCCAACCACTTATGGTTCAGCTCCCAATCTGATTTGACCCCCAAATCTGGGCTGGATCCGAATGGTGGGCTGGTCAAAGACCTAAAAATGTCCTAAATGGCCTCTTTTCACACTACAAAGAAGTTAAACAAAAGCCCAAAGCAATGCTATAAAAATCCATGAATGCACCTCATTTTCTCAAGGAATTCTAAGTAATGTTATGTTGCCTATATTGTTTTAAGGACTCCATCCTTGACAAGAGCACATTGGCACCATTACATTGGGCAATCCATCTCACCATTGAGTGGATTTGCAAAGAGTTCTTTCATNNNCATTTTCCATTTTTCTTGTTGTAAGAAGAGCTACTAGTGAGGGTCCAAGAGCCTTCCCTTGGAGGAAGAAGGGACTCATAGTCCCCTTTCTTCTTGGTGCTTTGTTTTCATCAATAGACCAGCCTAAAAACATTGGTGACATGGGTCTTTTTGTTCTTGTTATCTCTATGTCCCTATGCTCATGATTTTAGTTTTTATTAGTTTAATTCTTAATTATAGTTTTGTTTTTTTTCTTTCTCCAACTCTTTCCTCTACAGTTGTCATGCTCAGTAGACCCAACTGAGCTTGCAAGCACCTCTTTCCGCACATGGTTACAAGAACTCAGCATCATCAAACAGTAATGAAGTCATTCATGGAACTGAATTAATGTCACAGAATTCAAAAAAGGTCAAAAGCTATACAAAGTAGTGAAAAATTGAAGAGTGCTTTGCAGACATTGGGTGCGCATGCACATGCATAGAACAGGAACGTAGAAAGCATGCATATGTGCACGATGCGCGACTATTAGCACAAAAAGGCGTGCACCTGCTAAACGGTGCATTTATGAATGTGGTCGACCTCCCAACCACTTATGGTTCAGCTCCCAAGCCGATTTGACCTCCAAATCCGGGTTGGATCCGAATGGTGGGCTGGTCAAAGACCTAAAAATGCCCTAAATGGTCTCTTTTCACACTACAAAGCAGTTAAACAAAATCCCAAAGCAATGCTATAAAAATCCATGAATGCACCTCATTTTCTCAAGGAATTATAAGTAATGTTATGATGCCTATATTGTTTTAAGGACTCCATCCTTGACAAGAGCACATTGGTGCCATTACAATGGGAAATCCATCTCACCATTGAGTGGATTTGTAAAGAGTTCTTTCATCACCATTTTCCATTTTTCTTGTTGTAAGAAGAGCTACTAGTGAGGGTCCAAGAGCCTTCCCTTGGAGGAAGAAGGGACTCATAGTCCCCTTTCTTCTTGGTGCTTTGTTTTCATCAATAGACCAGCCTCAAAACATTGGTGACATGGGTCTTTTTGTTCTTCTTATCTCTATGTCCCTATGCTCATGATTTTAGTTTTTATTAGTTTAATTCTTAATTATAGTTTTGTTTTTTTTCTTTCTCTAACTCTTTCCTCTATAGTTGTCCTGCTCAGCAGACCCAACTGAGCTTGCAAGCACCTCTTATTTTCTCACCAAGGTGACGAAAGAGGCACAACAGATTGGTGACTCCACTGGGGAAAGGTATAAAATTCCTACCTCATTTGGGTTTATTTTTCTCTTCTTTTAGTTTGCTTAACTTGCAGGTGCACTAACTGGCCTAAGTCGACCTGCTAACCATCCAATTCAAAGGAGAATTGAGAGAAATCCATCCAAATTTTTCTTTCTTGGCCACTTGTCACCAGTGCGTGGGTATTTGACCCCACAGACGTGCATCGTGCGCGCATGCGCTTAAGTGACAGCTTTTCTCTGCGTGCATGCACTTTAGGACTCATCTCTGTTCGCACGTCTACGCTCTGTGCGCCTCTATCTTCACTGGGACCCGCGCATTTGTTCAAAAATTCACATTGTAGAGTTGTTGAGATGTGGGGAAGGCCATTTGCCTTCTTAAAAATGATGTCAAGCATGTTCTAAAAAATGCACCATACTTAGTCCCCTCATCATATAAAGGGGTTAGTCAAACATACATAGGCACTTAGGAGGATAAAATGAATTTCCCTTCTTTGCTTTTTGCCACATGGATGGCTTGTTTTGACTTAAAATATAAGTTGGAAATCATTTTTAATCACATTTAACTTACAATGGGACTAGAAGTTGAGTTACAATTGCTTAGTATGCTCTTCTCTCACGCCTTCAAGCGACCTTGAGAATCGGAAAAAGATTGTGAAATGATTTCATCTCCCTTAAGAACATTAAAACCTTTAGGAGAGGACAACGGCCCTTCTTGGGACCCCTCCTAGTTTTCTTTTTCAAACACATCTTAATATTGTAACGGGCCCATACATGCCCACATGCTACAAAGATAGGATCGTGTTTGAATTTTTTTATTTCTTAGATCAAAACACTAGGGAAGTTTAAAGGTTTGTAACAGGCCCATACATGCCCACATGTTCAATCTAGGATAGTTTCAAGATTTTTTTAGATTACATCACAATAGGGAGTTAAAAGGATAGTAACGGACCCACATGTCCACATGCTAGCTTCCTAGGGCTTTTGAATTATGCAAGGTTGTACCAAAGGCACTTAGTTAATTAGGTAATCAAACTCTTGTAAGGACCAAGCGAAGTCCACATGTAGCAAGGTGACATCTAATTCACTAAAAGTTGGCACACTTTCACTCACACACAAAAGTCCCTTATCACTCACATAGCTTCTTCTTGAAACGTGGAGGTCAAAGTAAGTTTCCTCCAAAAAGGATTCCGAAAACACCCCATATTTTCTTGATTGGACTATCCACTCCCATTGTTAATCAACGAGGTTGGTTTGCACCCCCAACCTCCCAAAACAACTACATCTAAAAACTTTCTAAAAACTCACTAAGTTTTCCTCCACAGGAGGTGCCAAAAGAAATTTTTTAGTC
>JZKD02S2300661.1:104318-135986 GCA_000966675.3 Picea glauca | reverse complement strand
CATCTGCGAACCTACCTTCATTTCACCTACCTCATACAGAAACTCACCAATGGGGCCCCCACCCTTCATCAGTTTTCCAAACAAATTATGCCCTACATGGGCCATCCATATCACATTGGGGCACATGTTTCTGTATTTGTACATTTCTCCTCAATTATTCATTATTTATTGTACAAACTCCTTTATTTCCAGTCATTACATTATCTTTTTTGTCGTTACCTTTGGCGACCTGTTTCCCTCCTTTTGGCCAAACGCAACCCATGTCACCCTTGGTTGGAGCATTACTTATCATCTACCCTTGGCGGCATCATCCATATATTCAGAGTACCCCACCGGTCACTTACCTCTACCCTCTGAATTTGTTCACTTTGTCCCACCTCTGGCACAAATTATCACCGGTCTTGTCGTCCCCCAGACACTCAACCTCGTTACACGGTTGCGGCCACTTTTTATCTCATACATCCTCCAACCAAGGGCAGTCTTGAGTCTTCCCACTTCTTGACTTCATCCAGGTACCTCTGCCACTTCCTCACCTCAGTAGATTTAACTAATCCCTTTGCTTCTAGGAGTCGCGTCCCCTTTTGTCGACATCAGCGCCATTTTCCGGAAGGGCGACAGTATCTTGATTCTCATTCTCCACTCAATGAGAGATCTCGGACGGCCCAGGGTGAAACACCATTGCTCCCTGTTGTTGTTGACCCCCATAAAATTTGATGCCAACACTTTCTCATGTTACGGTGGGTCTTACTTTGCGACTATTGCAGTTAGTTATTTTATTTGCCGAAGACCTCTGAACTTGGCAGGGTTATCAATGCCCACATCATCGCTGCTACTTATTACCGTGATCAATGCCTACTATTCAGAGCATGTTCATTTGCAGAATTGTCTTCTGCCTCTATCATAACCGCCCCCGAGGGCACTGCAGTTGTCTACACCAACACTTCAGTCATCTTTTTCCAGAGTTACATGACACGAGCATGGAGGATGCATGCCTCGTTTGTACACAGTTTTCTATTTTATACACCTCATGGAATATCGGGTCCTACCGGTTCCTTTTTTCTCCAACGGATCACTCTCAATGATCCCACTATTGCTCTATCTTACAACAACATTCTCAGTAGAAGAAACATTGATGGATTTCGGCTATACGTATGCTCCTAACCTCATCCATCAGGGGGCATCTGTTATCACTGAAATTTCGTCCGCACGTGGTTACAAGAACTCAACATCGTCAAACAGTAATGAAGTCATTCATGGCCCTGAATTAATGTCACGGCATTCAAAAAAGGTCAAAAACTATACAAAGTAGTGAAAAATTGAAGAGCGCTTTGCAGACGTTGGGTGCACACGCACATGCGCAGAACAGGAACGTAGAAAGCACGCATATGCCAACGATGTGCTACTGTTAGCGCAAAAAGCCACGCACCTGCTAAACGACGCATTTATGAATGTGGACGGCCTCCCAACCACTTATGGTTTAGCTCCCAAGCCGATTTGACCTCCAAATTCGGGCTGGATCCGAATGGTGGGCTGGTCAAAGACCTAAAAATGCCCTAAATGGCCTCTTTTCACACTACAAAGCAGTTAAACAAAAGCCCAAAGCAATGCTATAAAAATCCATGAATGTACCTCATTTTCTCAAGGAATTCTAAGTAATTTTATGATGCCTATATTGTTTTAAGGACTCCATCCTTGACAAGAGCACATTGGCACCATTACATTGGGAAATCCATCTCACGATTGAGTGGATTTGCAAAGAGTTATTTCATCACAATTTTCCATTTTTCTTGTTGTAAGAAGAGCTACTAGTGAGGGTCCAAGAGCCTTACCTTGGAGGAATAAGGGACTCATAGTCCCCTTTCTTCTTGGTGCTTTGTTTTCATCAATAGACCAGCCTCAAAACATTGGTGACATGGGTCTTTTTGTTCTTGTTATCTCTATGTCCCTATGCTCATGATTTTAGTTTTTATTAGTTTAATTCTTAATTATAGTTTTGTTTTTTTCTTTCTCTAACTCTTTCCTCTACAGTTGTCCTGCTCAGCAGACCCAACTGAGCTTGCAAGCACCTCTTATTTTCTCACCAAGGTGATGAAAGAGGCTCAACACTAAGTGCGATGTGTATTTTTTCATTATTATTGCATCGATCTGTACTTAGGTTTTGATATGCGATGTGAATAAAGCTAATGAATTAATATGTGTTTTTCCTAAGTACCCTGCGAAGTGTTGTAATCACATATCCGCGTCCCATATTGGTTACATACACCTAAGTCTTGTAACCCCCCGTACTTGTACCTTGGGTGAGACTTCGCCTGCTTCACAGGTGTTTCCGAAAGGGTTGGTAGTTAGGGTTTTTCTAGTGCGTTGTTGAAGCGTTGAACCTTGGGTCTGCCCCTGTGCCAACAAATGGTTCCATTGTCAGGACCTGAAACTATGATTGTTGGGAACTAAAGTAAAGAAAAGAGAAGCTTTGTGCGTAGATCTGTTGTTTTAGTGCATAGTACTCTACTTGACTTGTGAAGCTTTGTGCTAAGAAAGAAACCCAATCTAAAGAAAAGAGGTAAATCTTTATTCTTGGATAGAGTAATACAAGTGGAATTTTTTGTTTTGGAAGCATGAATCTAGGTATGTTTGGTAGATTATGTCCTAGTTTGAAAGAAAGGGCACGGTTAGAAGAAAAAATTGATCTAAATAAATATGATAGAAATAGAGAAAGACGTGTTATTCCAATGCATACAAAGAACTTTTGTACTAATAAGTGGATGCAGGAACCTATAAAGATTTTTTGCAGATTACAGGCTTAGCACTATGATCCTAGTGAACAGTACAGGAGAGGTTGGGTAACTTACAAGAAAAAGAGAGGATTGAAATTATGTTATAACTGCATAAGACCAGGACATCTTGCTAAGGAGGTCCTATTTTTCTTTATTGTAAAATTATTGGTCATGAGGTTGAGAATTTCCCAAGGATGATTGCTAAAGTTGAAAGAATCAACATGAGTCAAGAGAATAAGACCATGTTAAAGAATCATCAAGAGAAAGAATCAGATAAAGCTCAGACTATGCTAGTAGAGTTAAAAGAAGCAATGAATGATCACAAAGATGGCAATTTACCAGAGATCATGAAAGAAAAACAGCGAATAGATACAAGAATAAGAGACTTCGACATAGACTATGTCTTGGTTGAGGAAACACCAATGAATATCATGACAGAAATCACTTGGGAAATTTTGGGGAAGCCTACTATGGTACCTTCATTGGGAAGGATGGGATTGTTTAAATGAAAGATGATAACCCTATGTGGAAGAGCTACTAATGTACTTGTTATCATCCATGGAACATCGACTCAGGAAGAATTTGAAGTTATTAGGTTTGTTTAGAACAATACACCTTTCCCCCTCTTGTTAGAAAAGAATTCGATTGTGAAAGATCATATCAGAAGGAAATCAAAGGAAGAAGCTACAGAAAATAAAAAGAAAGAACTAAGGGATTTCATAGCTAGAAAAATAGATTGACTCATAGAAGAATGAGAAGTTGAGTCAAAGAAAAAGAAGACCAGAGAATTAGCTATCGAGGTTGAAAAAATGTAGGAAGGTTTTAAGTACCTATCCATACAATAAAGAAGTATATCCACCCAGGAAATAGTGAGAGAAGGGATATTAAATTCAAACCCTTTGAGAGCACATCAGCAGTGCGAAGTCACTTTGTTAGGAGAAGATAAGAATAAGAATGTAAATCCAAAAATAGTTAGAGAGACTCAAATCACAAGAAAGAAGGTAAGGAAGCTCAGTAAGAAGAAGGCTAAGTTGGAAAATCTACAAGAAGTTACAGAGAACAGATGGAATATTTCACAGATTAGAACTTCACAGGAGGCAGGTTTGCATGATTTGAGCCTCGCCGGAACAGCAGAACCACGCAGAATGGGACTTCAGCCTAGAGAATCTATATGACCGTTGGAGGCACCCTGACCATTAGAACGGTGCTACAAAATGGCTAGGAAACGCATTTATGGGCTGATAGATCGTTATTAGATGTTGAGACTGTACCATAATGGATGGATTCGCATTGATTGAGGCATTCTTGTCCATTGGAGGAATATGTTATGACACTTGCTTACTTAACCCACCTGACGCTACGTCGGGACAACTTTTTTCTACCCATAATTATCTGAGACAAGAAACGAAGTGATTTTGTGTGTCTATTTGTGTTATCAGACCTCACCATCTGTCATTTACCCCACTATCTATTCATCTACCCCGACTTATTTGTTAACAGTTAGAATGTCAGTCGAGCGCACTGAGACAGAGAAGTCCATTGAAGAAGTTATGAAGAAGTTTATGGTTGATAAAGCTATGTCTGAGGGAGTACAGGCATCGTCAACCAGGGGACTGCAAGATTCCCCTTCGACTAGACGTCGCTCAAAACGTGTCAACCTCGTGATTGAGAAGCGAAGTAAGTGTTAGCACCAATTCTTGCAAGGTTTTGTTTCTCTCTGATTTTAGACCCTTGTTGTAAATGCATAGAAATGGGGTTTAAAAACCCATCAAATGCATTTTATTCAAAGACCAAGGTCATGAGCGTTGAGCGCAGCACACAGAAGAAGTCCATTTCAGGCTTAAAATCAAGCGAGCGGACACTTTGTCTTTCAACGGTGAGGATCCACGGAGGGGTCAGATCGATGGCCATCGGGTAAGTTTGGGTCACAGAGTTGCACGGGGTCAAGCGCCTGAGCTCATCTCCTATGGCCAAACTCACGAAGCAATCAAGCCATTTTAGCTATCGGGACTTCGGGAGAATAGAGGGTCTCCTCCTTCCACCGCATTTCAGATCCTCGAAGCTCGAAACATCAAAAAGAACCAAGATCATTGATCAAGAGATGATCTAGGTCGTCCATCCAATGGGACACGTGGTGCACAATCAATCCATTTCGGCTATCGGGACTTCATGAGAATAGAGGGTCTCCTCCTTCCACTGCATTTCAGATCCCCAAAGCCCAAAATGCCAAAAAGAACCAGGATCATTGATCAAGAGATGATCTAGGTCGTCCATCCAATGGGACACATGGCACGCGATCAAGCCATTTTAGCTATCGGGACTTTGGGAGAATAGAGGGTCTCCTCCTTCCACTGCATTTTAGATCCTTGAAGCCCGAAATGCTGAAAAGAACCAAGACTGTTGATCAAGAGATGATCTAGGTTGTCCATCCAATGGGACACGTGGCATGCAATCAAGCCATTTCGGCTATTGGGACTTCAGGAGAGCAGAGGGTCTCCTCCTTCCACTGCATTTCAGAACCCCGAATCCCGAAATGTTGAAATCCTGAAAGCGCCTTTGAAAATAGGCACAGGACCACAGCCCATGGTCACTTGGGGTGATAGAAAGAGCTATGCAAAGGGCCAAAGTGTCGGGTTTAGCTGCAGAAGGGATCGCTACATTCTCTAGGTACCAGTTCAACTTGGCCTCGATCTTGGTCCCTACTAAAAGTAAATGAAGGTGGGGGAAGGTAATTGAAACCTCAGCTCACTCATTAAATGTAAAGCATGAAGGTCCTGGCAGGCAGTCTGCCCGAGATAGTCCTGTATGTTGGTTTTCTTCAAAGAAGCCATTCTGAGTCCTCGTCTGACTAGAGGAGTCTGCACACACTATTTTAGCCTTTAATTTTTTAGCTACCCCCCCTACAAAGGCCATGCAAAGTTACGGTGACATCTGACGAAGGAGTTCGGGCCAGATTTGACTGAAGAGATGCCATGACCTTGAAATTCCTGAGACACCTCTGCTGGGAAAAAATTGAGGAGCATATGTACTCAGTTTTGTATTTTTGTAAGTATCGATGGTTGAGCTAGGCTCCCAACTGTAAAGTTTTGATGAAGCACTAGTTGCTCTGGTTATGTATTGGCACTTGAGACTTCTTTCCTTATGAATGTTAGCCTCTTTCCATCTCTTTGTTTACACTGTGTTAGAACCACTCTGAATTGGAGGATCCAGTCGAGTTGCACCGTTATAGGATGATGTATGTTGGATCACTGTAATGGTTTCATTGTTTCTAATCATTTCTTGTATTTTATCAACATTGAATGACTTGGAATTGGAAGATCCAGTCAAGTCACCTATCAGTTCCCCGAAACTCTGAACCAAGAGGATCTTGTGTTCTGAGTTTTTCCTCTTCAAGTTGTTAAAAGGCCTGATGCTCAAGGCAGTCTTGCTCGCTCCCCTTACCAAGTCTTCCATCTACTCATTTGTAATCAACCCACTGACTGAATTTAGATCAAGACCTCTTTTGTCGTTACATGCTAGGCCCAGTTTTCTGAGTTAGAGCGATATCTTCCTCGGCCTCTATCCATCTGATCACCCCATTAAAAATATTTGTGACATAAACTGATGGGCGTTGGGATCTGCTCCTGCTGCAATCCAAGAGTGACTTATGATGCCAACAGTAAGAATCGTGATGATCTGGCTAATGCGAAGTAGATCTCGAAGGTATTACTGGATTATATCCTACTTTTGGCTGGCACAGTTAAACACAACAGCATTCCATGCGACTTTGAGTACACTTTGATCACCGCGTACATCCCAAAGGGAATACGCGTAGTTGGAACCCAGTTAGGACAGATCCCCACATTGAAGAACAATGACTTTAACCTTGGATATAGAAAGAACTATGCGATGCTCATGCCCCATAGATATTTGATGAAGATGACTGGGAAGAAGACTCGCATATTCTCTGAGCCTTGGATTAAGGAGCTCACACAGTCCATGATACTAAACGTAATGAAGATCCCTCATTTTTTATGACATCATGAGGTTAATGCTTGCATTAAACTCCTCTTGTCGTGTTATCACGGAGGATATATGTGGATCGAAAGGCGCATTACTATGGATCTGGCACTGATCCACCTGATCACGGGAGTGAGCATGCAGGGACCCTACCCTCAGTAGTTCTACCCAGGGAAGACCTCAGATTTCTCCCTAGCACAGTGCATTAAGGAGGCATACATTGAAGATGAGAAGGGAAAGTGAGGCTACAAGGTAGCCTCCATCCAAGATGGCACAGTGCACCTAGATTTCCAAATCATAGCTGGAAAGATCATCAAAAAGAACTGCCCCACGTAGGTCACTGGGCTCATGGTGGACCTAGCAGAAAAATGTGTGGAGGGGATGCAAATGAATTGAGCAAGCTACCTTGTCAATGAGCTGGAGAAATATTGTCGCGAAGCACATGATCAGGGATATGAGTTCCATTTTAGCTTGTTTCTAGTGCTGATGGAATTTTTCTCTTGGAAAATGTCGGAGGGAGCAGTTATTCTAGAAATTGAACCATCAGATCCATTGGTAGCTATATTTTCTACCTTATGGTATACGAATGATATTTCAAAGCAATGGCAGTTGAATGCAGTGTTCCATGCCTACTATCAGCATCTCAAGGTTGTTATCAAGTCTTTCCCACATATGACAACATGTAGTATGCACCAGTACAGACCACTAGCTAACTTCTACGTAGATCCACACTTTATTTATATCACTGCGCGCAGAGATGAGAGTAAGGAACAATTACAGTCCTGTTATAAGTTGACCGACAAAGACATGGAATAGATCACTAAGGAGTGGCTAGCGGAGTTCCTGGTACTGATTGATGATGCAGAACTCTCCAACCCTGACATCATCAAAATCCCCTTGGTCACCCGGTTTGAACATGCAGGACAAACAAGTGCAAAGAAGAATAAGAAAATGGAGGAAGTTCAGAACATAGAGACCGATGAGGAGGACAGTGACTCAGAAGAAAGTAGACTTGGCTCTCCCACGGGATGAGGAGGAGATGAAGTAAATAAAGAAGTAGGAGTGGAAGAAGGACAAAAACAAGGAGAAGGCGAAGCCACACCACCGAAGGATCCCCCTACCGAGGCAGAAACATCAAAGAAGAGGAAGGTTTCTCCGCAGAAAACTTCAGCAAGAAATAATACCCACCCCAGTAAGGCCCAAATAGAGGCTACACTCATGGAGGATGACATCGGTCTAGTCCATGGAGAAATGGAGGATGCATATGAAGACCTCTTACAGAGATATGGCATGAAAAAAGGAGAGTTGTACGTAAGATTTGAGAAGGAACTGAAGGAAATTCAGCAAGCCATTCAATTGAGTTGCACAGTGCCTACTGCACGTTCCTCATCAGAGATTGCAGAGTTGGGGGATGAACCAGCCCAACTTTGAACACTAGAAGATGCAACAGAGGCTTGGCTTCAGCAAGTCCGAGAGGAAAAGGAAAAGGCTACAGAATCCATGAAGAAAGAAAAAGAGGATATCTTGGAGAAATCAAGAGTTGTGTGGTATTGTGTAACTGTGTATGAAAATGAGAAAGATGAGTTATGGGCGATGCTCGAGGAAGACAAATAAAATATACAGAGGGAAAAGGACCAGTTTCTCGCATAGAATACTACATTCAAAGAAGTGGTGAGCAAAGAACTTTTCTCTTTGCCAGGATGTGCACAGGAGGAACGTTAGGCAGTCGAGGTTCAAGTGACAAAGCTCGATGAGGCCATCCAGCAGCTTCAAGCAAGGGTAATGGAGTTGGAGATCCAAGAAGTTCTGAGCACTATGTAGGAAGTGCAGGACCAAAGGGAGGAATCCGCTTAGAGAGAAATGTAAAGGATTAGAGTCCTTGCCTCCGAATGCAAGCAGCTAAGCAGTAGAAGTGTGCAAACCTACGAACACCTCATGGAAGACCTAGAACTTAGGAAGTTGGAAGTGAAACTATAGGAGGTGCAGCAGCAAGCACTGACAGTTCAAGTGCAGATGAATTCACTCACTATGGTCGATAGAATGAAGAGATCACAAGAACATCTCACAGTCCAATAGTAGATTACTGCCATCCAGGGAATATTAATGGAAGTCACACAGAGGCTACAACCAGTGCAAGATGAAGCCTATGCAGTGTTTGAAGAGATTGGAGAAGGATCGCAACTAGACCAAGTGGTTTCGATAGTGGAACAATGCCTGGAAGGGCCTATTATAGAACAAATGATCAAGGAGTTTGTTGAGCATGAGGCTCAGGAGAAGCAGCAGGTCGAGGCAGCTTGAGCTAAGCTCAAGGGCTTTGAAGCATCGTTACCCAGAACTGAGTGACTCGGGACGAGTCAAAGGTGAGTGTTGGGGGATTTTTGGCCCTCGACCATGTTTTGAGGAAACATTGGTCGGTTTGACCACTTTTTCACTTTGACAGTCTGGTTAAAGATGGATTTCCCAGGCGGAGCTGAGATCATGGGATCTCACTTATTTTGTGGACCCAGTAAGGGCTTCACTAGGGTTTTGGTTATTAGGTTTTAGGGGATGTCGGCCCATGGGTTTACCCATGTTTACGCCTTATTGTAAGGGATGTAAATGTATAAATAAGAAAATAATGTAATGTAGAAGAGGGTAAATGAGAAGGAGGTGTAAGTGGCTAAGTGAAAGAGGCAAGTAGTTATGAGTTGCTTTGTGCAAAAGACTGTGTATGTAAGGATTTGTGTGTAATAGAGGAGTTGGCTCTGTGCCTTGACCTAATTTTGGGAAGGTGGATCTAGTGCTTAGTGCACAGATCACTTGTCCATTGCAAAGCTTGGCTTTGTGGCTTAGTGCACAAGAGCGGATGAATGTAAGAGATTGAAGACTAATAAAGAAGAAGAAGTTGTTAGTGGACGTAGCCCTACACTGCGATGAACCACGTAAATATTGTGTTGATGGATTTCTTTGTGTTGTAATGTTTATGTTGTGACTCTGCTTAGTGCATTGAATGTTATGAATAATAGATAGATATATGAATGTGTTATGCTTTGTATATGTTGAATGTGTTAGATCTGACTTATTATGCTAAGTGCAATGTGTATTTTGTCATTATTACTGCGTCGATCTGTACTTAGGGTTTGATCTGCGATGTGAATAAGGATAATGAATTAATATGGGTTGTTCCTAAGTACCTTGTGAAGTGTTGTAATCACATATATGTGTCCCAACTTGGTTATAGACACATGAGTCTTGTATCCCCCCTGCCTCTACCTCGGGTGAGACTTCGCCTGCTTCGCATGTGTTTCTGAAAGAGATGGTAGTTAGGTTTTTGTTGGTGCATTGTTGAAGTGTTGAACCCTGGGTTTTCCCCTGTGCCAACAAGCCCAAAGAGATGTGACTGATTTTCATGACAGCTTATGTGGGGGACATCATTTCTGGAGGACGACATCTTATAAGATCCTCATAGTTAGGTATTTTTGGCCCAACCTTTTTGCTAATGTTTGTGCAAAGATTAGAGCTTGTGTTAAATGCCAAAATTTTTCTGGAAGGCAACAGCTCAAATATTTTCCTTTAAAACCTGTGGTGGTTTCTGAACCTTTTCAGTAGTGGGATCTTGACTTCATTTGATAAATCCATCCAACCTCAAGTGGTCAGCACAGGTGGATTTTGATTGCCACTGATTATTTCACCAAATGGATAGAAGCCATCCCTACAAGGAGTTCCTCCCACAAGGTAATCATTAGCTTCCTTGAAGATATCATGTCCAGGTTTGGTTGTCCAAGAAGGATTGTTACTGACAATGTTGCCTACTTCAAAGTTGAACCATTAATCAATTTATGTGAGGAGTATGGGATTACATTAATCCATTCTACTCCCTACTACCCCCAAGGAAATGGTTTGGCATAGTCCTATAGCAAGAGCCTCATAAATATCATCAAAAAATTGTTAGAAGATAGCAAGAAAGCCTGGGACTCAACGCTGAAATTTGCATTATGGGCTGACAGAGTCACCACAAAGAGGTCACTAGGTGTTTCCCATTTTCATCTTGTATATGGGGTTGAGGATATTTTTCCTACTCAACTTCCCTTACCTGTGTAAAAATTCCTCCAGGACTACCAAGGAGAACCTGATGATATGGTCAGGAGGATACAGCAACTGGTAGAAGTACAGCAGGTTAGGGAGAAGCTCCTTGATAAAGCTCAGGATCACCAGTAGAAAATAAAACGAGCCTTTGAAAAAATGGCGAGCAAGGAAAATTTTCAGCTGGGGGATCTCATGCTCAATCGGGATGCCCCAAAGTAAGACAAAGGAAAACATGGTAAATGTGAAGCCTTATGGATTGGTCCTTTCGAGATTTCTAAAGTATTTTCAAATAAAACCTATAAGTTGCAGAGCTTGGAGGATTCTAAAGTTTTTTTTGTCCCTATCAATGGTCACTTTCTAAAGAAATATTTCGTTTAAGCCATGATTGGCTTTCCACCATTGTAATTACCACTTTCTTTTTATTTTCAGTATTAATAAGTGACTCCATAACCCAAAAGCTAAGGCACTGGAATTGCGTGTTCTTGGCAACTTGAAGGGAGAAGGCCATCCCCTGTGGAGCCAAATGTTATCACAAAAAACATCCATGAACATAGGCGAGTGGGCAGGTGCAGTCTACAGTGGTTCAAATCCCCTGTGCAATTTGATGTAGCATTATCTCCAAGCATAGTTGGAAGGATTCCAAGGTTGGTAGGTGGATAAAAGTTTGGCAGGGGCGTTAAATTAATCAGCGCACCCAGATCTCAAGCCCTGTTCAAATCAACGGCCTCAAATCATTTTGGGGCTGCAACATGCTCAGGTGATATAAGGCCTTGAGTGGGCCAAAATTCTAACCACGGTTTTGCGAGGAGGCTACATGGCGGGAGAGGGTACATTTTGGGCCTGAAAGCGATGTGGGTCCAAATTGCTTCCTGCGGCCCCAAAATGCACATGTGCATATGATGTCGTATCCAATAGCGATAGGTGGCCACCTGATAGTCATCTCGTCACGCTCTAATCCTGAGAGGAGTTCATCCAATAAGAAAAGTCTGACTTTTGTGGCCTGAATCCATCTCCTTATTCAATGCCCAATCCATGAGAAGCACGTGGTCACCCACTAATCGTCCAGCCATGCTCTGATCCTGAGGAGGATTTAGTTAATGAGAAAGGACTGGTAGTTGAAACCTTAACTTAGTCCATAAATGGAAATCTTGGAAGCTATGGCCAGGAGTCAAGATTGTCAGCCTGAGGTACAACAATGGATGGCTTTTCCTGCAGGCCCATACTGAACCATTTTTGCATCTGACAAGAGGAAACACTTACAGTCTGACAGAATGTTGCACAGACATAAAGCTTTGAAAGGGATTGCCAAATCACACTCCTGGCAGTTGTGGGTTGATCTGATTATAAATAGATCATTTCAATACTTTCTTAAGGTCGTAAACTCATTGAGTAGATCTCCCTATTTTGTAATATTTTGATAACAGAGTTGGTCTCTGGTTTTGTATGAGACTTGAGACTTTCGCATTAATACAAGTTAGTTTCTTTCATCATCTTGTTTAATCTGTGTTGAAACACGTGTGCATGGAGGATCCAAACGAGGATTGTAGTTGTATTGTAATGTAGGTTTGATTACAGTATTGTTGTGACCAGTTTAAGTTATTTTCTTTGTTATCTTGTTTCTTCTTATGATGAAATGATCGTGCATGGAGGATCTAGATGAGTTGTTGTGGTCGCATAATAATGGAGGTTTGATTATTATGTTATTATGATATATTTCAGTGTCTGAAATTTAAGTATAAGAGTGCTCTTGTGCCTGAGTTTTTCTTCACTGAGTTGCTTGAAAGTCGGATGCCCATGGAAAACTTGTCCACCTTTATCACTAATTATTCCCTCTCCTCACCTTTAACCTTAAACCACTGACTGAAGTTAATGAGGCCCTCATTTATTTGTCCATTGATTTTCCAGTTTCTGTGTTAAAATATTATTGTACTGAGTTTTTTCCATTTGACCTCCACTCATAAAACCTACCTCCATAAAAATTTTGATGGGTACTGGGCTTATCCTCTTGCAGTCTGAGGGTGACTCTCAGTGCTAACAAGGTGCACAACAGATCTTTGTGGATGGATATAGAGTATCCTATCCATGTTAT
This sequence comes from Picea glauca, assembly GCA_000966675.3. Lineage (NCBI taxonomy): Eukaryota > Viridiplantae > Streptophyta > Pinopsida > Pinales > Pinaceae > Picea > Picea glauca. The sequence goes on along the minus strand of JZKD02S2300661.1, from coordinate 123,062 downwards.
TGATATCCATCAATTTATGGGTTTTTGTATGGATGGATAATATGTTACCAAAGGCTTCCAAGGTTTAGGGAAGCATGACAAGAAGAAGGGTGAGCTCAACTTGTATGGGTGAGCTCAACTTGTATGATAAATTTTGCACCGGGCGTGGAGGTCAAGGAGTTCTTATTGAGCCAATCATTGATGGGAAAGTTCACTGCACCTGATATTTTATTGCAATAAAGGTAATGAAGAACTGCTCTAAAGGAGAATTCACGTTGGACACTCTATCTGTGGCATATTTATGTGCATAGGGAGAACAACTGAATTGGTGCAAATTCCTAATGATCGAGATGTTACAAGCATACACAGATATGCATGATCAAGGAGGGTATTTAATTTATGGATTCCTTTTGGTTTCCTTTGAAATTTAGCAGTGTAGGCCACCACAAGGGCAGGAGTTAGCATTGACCCCAGATCAAGGAATATCCATGTGATCTGAGCCTTATCAAGAAAGAACTAATAATGTCAATGTATCATTCAACAATTCCACTTTCCTACATTGGTATAATGACCTGATAAACACCACATAATGCATGCATATCCCAAAATATATGTTGTACAGACACACAAGAAAAATTTGGTTCAGAATGAACAAGGATTAGACCTATGTTCAGTTGCATGTTGTAGATGCTGAAAAGTTTTGCACTCCCCTGCTGCCATATTATCTTGATACAAAAGAATTATAAAAGGAGGTTTTTTCATGGCCTAGTGTGAATAAATTTCAAAAGGCCTTGCAGGTATCATATTATTTGTCCTCAATTTCAAAGAGGGAAGCTCCATCCACTATAGATCTTCCTAGTTCTAGTGAAGCAGTCAAGTGTCAGTGCACACCTTTGGAGTCAAAGTTAGAAGAGGAGGAAGAAGCCTTGCCAAGGTTTGTTCCACAAATGTTTCCAATATCATCCATTCATGACAGTGTTGTATTCACTGGTAAGGATTTCAAAGAATCCTTTGAAGATGATTTTTCGATTCCCTCTAAGAAATTCCATATTGGTTCACCGTCGTTGTTTACTAATCTCCCCATTGTTACTGATTCCATTAATATTGCCTCACTTCCACCGCACTCAATGGTTTGTACCTCACTACCATCCATTATCCCCATTATCACCATCATTAATGACCTTGTCATCCATGTATTTGAAACTCGATCCACCCCCATTATTGAAGAACTTAGTTGTCATCCGCCTATGTTTTTTTCAGATGCTCCATCCATTACTCCATTGTCCCTTATTCATCCTAATACTAAAATGGTTGAATATGAGTCTATTCAACCCTTGACCATAACTAGAAGTAGTTCTAATGTTGTTCCCTTTCCTTCATCAAATTTTCTCCCAGTGAACATCTCTAATTCTGAGCTATATAAATATGTAGAAGAGATAGCTCAATCACTGCTAGATCCTTGGCAAGTTCCCATGGACATCAATGAAGAAACCACATCTATGCATAGCACTAGTTCTATCCATGAGAGGGTAGAGACACTCATTCAAGACCCTCAGCAATGTTGTGAAATCCTCCAGTTGTGACTAGATAAAACAAGGGTTGTTTCCTTACTTCCTTGTGATGTTCAAGATATACTTGCTCATAGCTTCCAAGATACAGCTCTAAGTGCATATGGTGTAAATACCCCTAGATTCTATGAGAGGTCAATTTCAATTGGTAAACCACTTGCCTCGAGGCTACTTGTAGATCATTCTATCAACAGTGAAGATTTTGCGGTTTGGACAACACCCCTGTTGATATTATGGTAGCTTCGGGAGGTATGAAACTCTATTGTGACCTATGACAAGATTAGAATATTCCAAAAGGAATCAAAGAAGTAAAGGAAACCCTAGATGAGATGTCGGCTGCAGAAATATAATTAATATGAATTAATTAGTACCCAGAAGGAGAATTTGGCCCCAGTAAGTCTACCAGACCACTATAAATACAGGGTGCCAGTTCTCATTATTCACACTTCTCAGAATTGCAGAGAGCAGTTTCTGCGCACTGTAGTTGGCAGTTTTGTGTGCAAGTTTATGGGGAAGGTGTTACGCTAGTTTCTGGGTGGGACTATTTGATCATCTTGGTTTCTATTATTTCTTGGTGCATTATCCTTGCTTGGTTATTGATTGCTACCAGTATTCTTCTATGTCAAGGTCAAGGTGCTCGGAGGGTGGCTTCGGCCTATGGTTGGGTGAAAAGGGTATTATTAATGGTAAAACAAGCACAATCCTTCATATTATAACAGGTTATGGTCCCACACCTTCTTCATTCAGTCTAAACGCTGGAAGGAAGCATAGCCGCTAGGGTATTGAGCTCAATGAGGAATTGTCGCTAGGGTTACTAGCAAGAGTAGCTTCCAAAGACATTGTCGCTAGGGTTACTAGCAGAAGCAGTTGCAGAAATCCTAACTCAGATCCGACACCTTGCAATGGAGCATCTCGCTCAAAAAGAAGATATTCAGATGCGCCCTAACTCAGTGCACCTTTTGGCTCTCTCAGAAGACAAAAATGATGAAGTTGAATTTTTGGATCAAGGCATGACCAGTTACCAGTCAACCGAAGACTTGTGTGAAATAATCAATCTTTTACACTACTCAGCACTTACTGGAATGATTGAAGATGACATGTGGATAATCAACAGTGGAGCTTCTAGGCACATGATAGGATATCAAGCCAAACTCTCAAATCTAAATGAGAAGAAGACCTCGTACAAGGTAGAGCTTGGAGACAAAACAACTTACCCCATCGAAGGATTTGGACAAGTCACCATCAAAATGAAAATAGGTAATTACGTTCACTTAAGCAATGTTTTATATGTACCGGGTTTAGAAAAGAATCTTGTATCAATATCTTGCCTAGAAGACAAGGGAAACAGAATAGCTTTCGTGGATGGAAAAGTGTTATCATGGCATAAATACTCCAGCATAGAGAATGCTAGGGTTATCGGAAGTCGTGAAGGAAAATTGTACAGACTACTAGAACAAAATGAAGAAGCTCTTGTACATGTAAATCACACTCAGCACAGCATAAGCAGAGTATATTGCAGCATGTGAAGCATGCACTGAAGCAATATGGTTAAGGAAGTTAATCTCTAATTTATTTGATCAGATTCCAGAATTGACCATAATATATTGTGATAATCAGAGTTGTATAAGATTATCAGAACAGCTCATGTTTCATGAAAGGTTGAAACACATTGAGATCAAATATTACTTTATTCGAGATAAATTCCAGGAAGGAGAGGTAAGGCTTGAGTATATCCCCACTGACGAGAGGACAGCAAACATTCTGACAAAACCTCTATCCAGGATAAAGTTTGCATATTTTTGAGAGAAGATGGGGATCGTGGAAATATCTCCCTTAGCTGAAAGGGAAGACTCTCCAGGTTAGGAGGGAGCACTAAAATATTATTGAAAAATATTATTGAAACATTTATCTTTGTGATTGAAAAATAGTCCAGATTGGACAGATTCTTTCTTGTTCGGAAAGTGGATGGAGATTTTCTGATGGACAGCAATTTCCCATTATGGTTAACATGGGAAATGGTACAGATTGTTGATGTATCATAGAAAGCGACTTCCCATTGTGGTTAACATGGGGATTGGTCTAGGGCAGTCTCTCTTCTTGAGGGTTACTCAAGAAGACTGGCCCGCCTCGCCGGACAACGATTTCTCATTGTGGTTAACATGAGGAATGGTTCGTTTTGGAGGTTGATGCAAGACAGTCTTTTCCTCTTGTGGTTAACAGAGGAAATGGTCTGGACAGTCATTCCTTAGGGTTTATACATTCTCTCCAGGGTGCACTTTGATTAGTGTAGGAGGAATGACCTAGGGTGGGGAATGGTCCAAGCTCAGCAATCAAGGACAGACATTCCCTAGGGTTTATACATTCTCTCCAGGGTGCATTTTGATTAGTGTAGGAAGAATGGCCCAGGGTGGGGAATGGTCCAAGTTCAGAAGACAGAATAGTTATTCTTCCTTGTTTGAGAAGAATAGTCCAGATATATCATTGTTCTACTCTGAGGGTATATATTCTTTCATATCTCACAGACGTGAGTGAAATATTGGCCCAGATGATTAAGTTTATTTTAACAATATTTTTTTGTGCAGTTGGCATCAGATGATTGTTATGGAGACTGTCTGTCTCCAGACAGTAGAGATATACTATTGTGGTGGATTTGTTCCACTGTTTGTGACTATCTGTCACGGTTTGAGTAGTTGCGTACTACCTTGAATAAAAACAGGTGTGTTCTATCAATTGATATTGTACCAGTTATCATAGGAGATTATCCAGTTGGATAATAATGACGGTTCTCGTGATACTACCAGTTGAATGGTTTGTTTGAGCTCAAGACCATACCTCCCTAGCTAGGAGGGAGTGTTTATATTATGGTAGCTTCGGGAGGTATGAACCTCTATTGTGACCTATGATGAGATTAGAATATTCCATAAGGAAGCAAAGAAGTAAAGGAAACCCTAGACGAGATGTCGACTGCAGAAATATAATTAATATGAATTAATTAGTACCCAGAAGGAGAAGTTGGCCCCAGTAAGTCTGCCAGACCACTATAAATACAGGGCGCCAGTTGTCATTATTCACACTTCTTAGAATTGCAGAGAGTAGTTTCTATGCACTGCAGTTGGCAGTTTTGTGCGCAAGTTTCTGAGGAAGGTGTTGCACCAGTTTCTGGGTGGGACTATCTGATCGGCTTGGTTTCTATTCTTTCTTGGTGCATTAGCTTTGCTTGGCTATTGATTGCTACCAGTATTCTTCTCTGTCAAGGTCAAGGTGCTCGGAGGGTGGCTTCGGCCTATGGTTGGGTGACAAGGGTATTGTCAATGGTAAAATGAGCACAATCCTTCATATTCTAAAACCCCAACTATTGAATTTCATAAGATATTCTACTACCCAGATAGGGTAGCGTATTTTTTCCATGGAATAGGCCAATGAAGAATTAACACATTGGATCCAAGACTTGTGGAATGAATTAGAAGTCGTATCATGGGACCGAGACCAAGAATACACCTTGCATGCACAAGTTCAATCAGATTTGGATGTTGTCTTCAAGAAGATAGTTTAATTTTTTCCTAATATCTAAGAGGTTTCCCCTTATCTTCTATACGATATTACTCATGTTGCTTCAGTGAAGCATGTCGAACTCCTTGCAAGTGCATGGTCCCAGTTGGTCGAAAAGATAGACAACATACAACAACAAATGGATGCAATTTTTCCAAAAGAACATGAGTATCCCAAGGCTATGTTGGAGAAAATTACATAAGCGGTTTTGGAAGGGGATTTTATTTGGTCTTCCTTCCAAAGAAATATTGGAGAGTGTAGACAAATTTTCACTATGATCAATGATCGGGTTGGCCTGCTGGAGTGAAGAAACAAGCTTGTTGAAGAATTAAGAATCCAAATACAAAATATGAACATGGAGGCACATGCCATCACATATTGCATTGTGAAACAAGCTAAATTCCAAGAGATTCAGGAAGCCGATAATCGGCTTGATGTATTGTTTGAATCTGCGTAGACTGTCAGGAAATAACTCCGGTAGTTCAAGTGATCCAGATTTATGTAGGAACACAATGAAATATAGAAATAGACATAAATGTGGAGATGCAGTAGAAATAAGACTTCATTTCATTAATAACAAATGACTAAAAAATGCTTACATATAGAATGGAAATAAACTAGTTATGGCGCTGGTAGCTTATCTTTAAGAAGAGATGTGGCGGCTACTAGCCTCTGAATTGCTTGTTACAATGAGGCTCGAAGGCCTATATATTACTGAGAAACAATGGAAAACCCTAAACATCCAAAAACCTAAACCTAGGAGATGAAACGCCAAAATATGGGCCCCGTTGGGGCAAATTGGTACATCAATTTCCCGGGGTCGTAACTTTGGCATACTATCTCTGTTTGACGCACATGATACATCGTTAGAAAGATCTATCCGAGGAATACACTTCTAATAGCGAATGTCGAGTCCAAAATGGAATTATATTAGCCAGAGCATTCATGCCCAAAAAACATCGTTTAGGGCCTCAAAACAGCTTCGGAAGTTCAAGACCCGAAGAAATGCTAAAAATAGTAAATTGTGCTACAATTAAGGAAATTGAAAAACTGAAAGAAACAATGGCGTGGGTCCAAGTGGAATAGGCAGGTGGCCACCAATATCCACCTGGATCATCAAGTCTATATTCCAAACTCCCTATGTTCATATGCTTCAAGTAAATTTCATAGTAGATACAGAATGGGATACTCTTATTTCCACTAAACCTCAAGAACCCGATGTTGTTGTAGTGAAAAAACTTGTTGTGGGTGTGTCTATTTTGGTCTGCAAGTGGAAAGACTGTTTAAAACAATATGACAGTTTCTGCCAGCAACCACTGCATATTGTACCAGAATCGAGCCCTTTGTTTGAAGAAATCCCTACAAAAGAAGTAGAAATTTGACTCAAGGCGATTCAATAGTTGTGGTCGGGGCCTATTTTTCCCTTCATTTTTGGATAGAGCAATAAGGATGAGTAAGCAATGGAATAATTCAAAGGCATCATGTGACAATTGGATACTTTGACAGAGATGGAAAATGAAATACTGCAAGCGGATCAAAGGATACTTTTCTTCTTTGGATTTGAATAGATATGCCTTAGAAAAAGGAATTAAAGTTAAGTATTTGACAACCTACTAACCTCAGGGAAATGGGCTCACTGAATCCACTAATAAAAATCTAATTAAAATCTTAAAAAGAATAGTAGAATATCATCACAAGAATTGGAATACTGCTTTATTTAATGCAATGTGGGATGATAGGGTAACCCCTAAAGAACCATTGGTAATTCTCCATTATTTATCCTATATGGGAGAGAAGCAATATGTCCTTCAAACATTTTGTTTCCATCATTACAACTATCCCAAAAGGTTCAAGAAATCGAATGCCCTACTATGGAAAATATAATTAATGCCCTGCTCAAACTAGAAGAGGAAAGACTAAAGCTAAACATAAGTTTGATCAGCATCAACAAATTGTCAAATGATGGTTTGATGATAGCTCTTCCTATAATAGGAATTTCGAAGTAGAATCTTTAGTAGTTAGGTGGGACAAGACACATGAGGATAAAGGGGAACACACAAAGTTTCAACATCTTTGGCTAGGACCATTTAATATTATAGAAAAACTTGGTCCTAGCACATTCTGATTACAAACGTTGGAAGGTCATTTTGAGACCTTTCCATTGAATGGTCAAATTTTGAAGTACTTTTTCCAATTCCCTCGTTAGATATCATTGTTGTAAATATGTTTTCCTTTTTGCAGTTTGGTGTATTTAGGTGTTGATTTGATTAGGTTCATGTTTTTGTGGTTTTACTTTGATAAAGGCTAATTTTATCGGTTATGCTTCCTTTCATATTTGATTTTTCCATCATACTTATTTGGTAAATGCATATTTTTTGTTAAACAATAACTAAGACCTCATTTGTAAGAAATCTTTTAAAAGATGTACATGGTTTTGAAAAATTTGTTATGAACTTTGTTAATAACTATGTCTGAATTTTTTTATCATCAATGGAAACGATTTATATTCAACCCAAATTAATGAAATAATAGATAAAACATCTTCGCAAGTTGGTTTACTTTTAAATGAATCAGTTGCGGGAAAGCACGATTAATCGATAAAAGTTTGGCAACCTTCACATTTTTACGCCATCTTGTGCTCTTAAGGAATTAGTCATATCTGCTTCCCCATCTAATAGAAGATCTCCAAAGAGATTACTACTTATAATAGCATTATATTTGTATTAAAAAGAAACAAACCTAAAGGGTTAACTGAAGGATAGGAAGTCTCATCACAAGTCGGCCTATCATTATCATGGGTTTTTGCAGAGTGACATTACCTTTGTTGGTTACCAAGCCAGGGTAATGGCTTTCAATCACATAGTTGAAGGAAAAGAGGTGTCATCACGAGTCGACATGTTCACTTCTATTGGTTTTTTGTGAATGACACTACCATCAGCTAGTTACCAAGCCAGGGCAATGGCCTTCAGTTGATTTCCAAGAAGGTAAGAATGAAACACTTATCTAGTATTACAAGGATTAGTTTGCTATGTATCTACATCTACTTGATGGGATTAAAGAATCTGAATGGGTTAAAAGGTACCCATGTCGAGGCTATAAACACCTACTGGAAGCAGTGGTCATGCCAGTGGTACTAAATTCATTATAATGTTATGACTCACTCAATTATATTGTCTTTCCCAAGAATGATTCCCGGTAAAGTTTACTATTTTGTATTAATTGTCAGTTCATATTTGTCAAACTTTTTGAATGATGATGGAAATGATTTGAATATTCCTTGAAACTGCAAATTTTAATCAACACTATGTTATAGCAAGATTTTCCTCACCCTATGCAAATTTGTTCAGAAGTCCTTTTTCCATTTCCCTATGCAAACTTGAACTATATTTTTGCAAATCCCAGAGCTAAAAACAATACTTTTCCACATATGTGTGCCCTAACTATTATACAGCATGCATATATGTAGGTTGCACCATTACAACTCGCGTACATCGAGTTTTGTTCCCAAAATTAAAAAATAGTGTCGGGTTTCCATGTCACATCATGAGATCCATGATCCTTGACCTTCCATATATTTGAAACGTTCTAAATTGGCCCTTCTGTTCCACTTGAAGCCTATAAATGGGCCATATACAAACTATGGAAAGGAGGAGAAGAATTCAACTTTGAGAGCACAGTTACTCTGGAGAAATTATTCACTTCATATTGAGTCTGCATCCCTTTGTCCTTTTAAGTTTGAACACATTGTTCAGCCCCCAATCTCTTCCCTACTTGATTGAGAACCTCATTGTCTCTCTTATATGAGCTTTCCTTTGGTGGAGAATTGAAGTGGTGAAGACCCAGCTGGAAGGGACTTAGTTTCTCTATTCTGAACCATGCCGACACGGAAATTTGTAATTCATTCACTTATGTTGATTACATTTTAATAGAAATACTATTTTCTCGTTCAATTAATATCTTGCAAATATTTGAATTGTTATTCCATGGGAATATTTGTTATGAATGTTGATGTATTATGATATTGAATGTGCTAACTTTATAAATTATCACCATATGCTTGTGTTTCTTGGTTGTTGAGGAAAAATTGTAGGTGTATTTCTTTGAGTCAAGTGCTCAACGGTGGACTTCATCGAACGTCTGGATGAGGTAGGCTCTTCATCTTGTCTTGTTAGCATATTTGTTTATATAGCATACCTGGGATTAGAGTTGATTTCTGCAGTCATTTCCATCTGTTGTGTTTTACCCCTTTCCATAGAAAGATTTTCCCCGTAACAGAATTGGTGACCATACTGGGGATAGAATCTTCTTTTCGAGTTTTGGAGTGATTTTCTCGTTTGATTTCTCTCGTTTATATTGAGTTTCTTGTCATCTAATTGCTTGAAATCCTCTGTTCATTTTGAGTCTGAGTTTCTTAGCCTTATCCTTAGCCTAGCAGTGTTTTAACACATATACGTAGGTTTTTACTTGACAAATGTGTACATACGCATGATGTTCTTTTGCAATAGGCGTATATACATGATTTTCTCCTGAACAATCGCGTACATCATCCTTTTTTGCTTGGTTGTTGAGTTTGATGTTTGTTGGGTAAGTTTTGATGGTTGTTGAGTCTTCTTGGGTCTATGTTATAATTGTCAAGTGCCCATAGAATGATAGGAAACCTTTCTTTGCTTGAATTTTCAGGCAATGTCTTTATCATCATCCTTTTCATTGATTGTCCTTGTGTCTTGGGTTGAATGTTTGATTCTTGCTTTCCTAATTGGTTTGTCTCTGTTTATATACAGTAGAATCTTTATATCAAGCTATTGTTTAGCCCTTGCATTTCCATTCTTTTATATTGAAAATACAAAAATATTAAGCATTTTGCATTGTTGGCATTTGATCTTTTGGGTCCTTGTAATTGATCTTAGCACATATATAGAAAGATTGCATATTATTTGGAATTGCATAAATAAATTGAAAATTGCATTTTGAAAAGCTTATCATTTATTGGGAATTGAAGTTAGGACTTTACATTTTATTTATATTCATTTATTTTACTTGTTGAGTCATAACATCATTAGTTTCACAACCACACCTTTTTTTAGTAAGAAAGGCCACTAAAAGAAACACTGATAATTTAAAATTGATTAGAAATGATTTTATTTTCTAGAGTGCACAAACTAGATTAGGATTTACAACCTTGGAATAGGATTTTGTGAGTAAACTTCTCCAAGGCTATTAAATCAACATATGTTAAGAACGAGGTCGCGTGAGGTTGGTTGAGGGGATATCCCCCCAATACCTTCTTAGCATCAGATATATTTCTAGGGGTCTATTCATATATGTGGATCTTGCTAGTACATTTACCTCTGTGATAGGTGGTGCTTTCGAGGTTTCGGGATTTGTTACCCTACTCATACAGTGGACCTGACTTACGATTGTTCTCTTGTGCATCGATTATACCGTGGTTTCTTGGTTGATTGAAATAGGTACCACATAGGTTACTTGCAAGGTTTATTCTGCAAGTACCCTAGGTCAGATAAGGGTCAGACAACACACATCCTTTATGGAGGATTACCTCTCTAGGGAGATCTGACCGACTGGTTGTTAATCCCATGAGGGCCCTTATAACTGATTATGATACCTCCGATATTTTTCAAGGAGTCTCGGGCCCCTCTTGGGTGAGGCATACCTACTTTAGCGAGAAAGGCCCCTTTTCAGCCAATTTATCTTGTTTGTGTGCATATTGGCCTTTTGTTTATTTTATTTTAGTGTGCTCTTTGATTATTAGTTGACCTTAGAATTTTTTATTCCACTGTGAGTTTTCATTATCATGGATAGTGGAGTACCTTTGACTCCCTCATTTAGCACTACTTCCCCCATGATATTCGCTCATTTCATCGAGACGAATCCATTTGTGTTTCATAATGGTATGTAGAATTATGATACTTGGGCAATGCCTTGAGTTTCTAATCATTTTCCTCTTGATATGCCAAACATGCCTTCACCCTTTCCATCCTCTCCCTCACCTGCTTATATGAATCCTAGTTTTGGATATAGGGGCATGATGGCTATGTTTTCTACGTCTTCGTTTGATAGGAGTCATATCCCTTAATTGACTTTCACAATAGGAGGTTGTAATCTCCCTTCTTACGGATCCAATCCTAGCTTCACTTTTCGGGAGAAAGTGCTCAAATGGGTGGCTATTATGCTTATTACACCCCGTACATATATCCTTCATCCTCTATATCAACTCCTATGAACATGTTTCCCATGACAGACCTCGATCTATCCTCTAGTATTTCATACAGAGGCAACCAGTTTAATGGTACAAGCTACCCCCTTCATGAAGTCCCTTCATTTGGGGGAAATGTATATCCTCACCTAAATAACCTATGTCGTGCCTTTTTCTCTTTCCATCCATCTTCTTCGGTGATGATTCTGGTACAAACCTCTATGGAGAAATTGGGAGAAGGATACTACCTTTCCAAGCAGGGACAAGGTGTAAACTAGAATCCTTCCTGGCCTGCAATTTCTCTAAACCAGTATTTTATGGGATCTTGGTCTCAAATGCCACAACTAACCACCGGCATCAGTCTAGTCACTAAAAATCGTATTGGAATTACATCACCAACCTCTATTATTCATGTTGGATATTGGTCAACAACCTCGGCACACCACGTTGAAGACCAACAACCAACTGTTGCAAGGCATGCTAGAGGCACAACTCTAGTCGCCATGATTCATACTGACATCACAACTCCAACCCCGGTGAGCCATGTTGGAGAATAATTGTCAATATATGTACATCATGTGGGGGATGAATCACCAACCTCTTCCAGTCACGCTGAGAGAATGTCACCAGCCATTGTGAGCGACACTGGGGGAATTCATATGATTGAGAAGCCTCGACGTATAGGACGTAAGCCCAAGTTCCTTTGTAGGATTTGCAAAGGAGGTCATTTAACTTGCTTGTGTCCTACTATTGTTGTAGTAGAAGAAGTGCAGTCTTTTTTTGATAACCCTTCGGGTTTGGGGTCATCCTTGGTTTCCCAACATTATATTTCTCCTTTGATTGAAATGGTAGTCATGACGATGTAATCATCACCTGACACCCCTCTTGTTGCGAGGAGTGAGACATATTTTGACCCTATCATTAACATTTCTATCCATGTACCTTATGAACAAAAGAGAGTTTTACTCTCCCCGAGTACTCTCCCTCCAAGTCTTAGGTAGATTCTCATTGACTAGGATGGTCTTGTGGGGTATCAAATTCCTTCTCCTATGTCCTTTCAAATAAGAGGTGTTCTCCGATATATCATTGAGAAGGTAACCTCCACTAGTATTTTATCCCCTTATACTTGGAAATATTTGGGTTTTTCCAAGCTTGTGTCAGTTATTCATAAGGTGTTGACCTTTCATAGAATTCCTACACAGGATCCCTAGCTTCCCCCATGATATGCCTCTTAGAAATCTCCCAACGAGTTTGGTTTAATCTCTTTTCCTACTCTCTCAAAAAGTGAAAAGATTGTCGAGTGAACTTGTCTCCTTCGCACTCGTAAATTGGATTTGAAAGGACATCTATTTGGTGTAAGTTTACCCCTTTTTCAAACCAAGTAGACTAAGATTACGAAAAAAAAAAAATGGCGTTAAGTTGTAATTGCATCTCATTCTCTTGCTTGCAGTATTGATCATATTGTCAGTTCTCTATTTTTCATTATAAGCCTATCACCTTAGCAGTTTGCATCATCATCCAAGTAGAGCCTTGTTTATATCCTTTGCATCTTGACACCCTATACCCAAGTGGAAACATTCCCCTGAGTGTCCATCTCCCACATGCACCTCCTTGCATTGGGAATATGTATGTTCCACCGCTAGAACTAGTTGTTTACTTGTGACACTTGTTTCCTCCTCTGTATCATAGCATTCATTTGACTATGAAAAAACAAAAAAAAGATGGGCGGGAAAAGAATATTTTCTTATATTGGCAGCAGTTGTGTCACCTTTGAACAGAGCACAAAACTTTTGAGTCCACATGTCATCAAAATTTTGGGTTTAGCATGACCTTAGGAAGTTGAGCTCATTACAGAGAGTTTACTCCCTCGACTGGTTAATCTTCCAGTCCCTATGGAGATTTTGATTGATGCCTCCTACATCTCAAAGTTTCATCATTGAGTCTATGATGTCAGAGTCTTCCATATGTCTCATTCTCTTGTTCAAAGGATGTCTATCAACCTATGTCAACCATTCCTCAGAACTCTTGACTTTTCATGTCGTCCATACCCTTAGTGTGTCTCATAATTACATGAAGTTGTAGTCCTATTGTGCACCCCGGTCCTCCTTTCATCATTGGTAGGTAACCTTGAACCCAGCAGTCGACATTTCATCATTGGTCACTGACTGGGGGGTTTCCCTTGTGTTCGATGGAAATAAATTTATTCTCACATTGGGATTCATGTAGTGTCTTGGATTCCATTAGCCTTATTGGTGGTTTCCTCGCCTTTGTTAGTAGTTTTCCTTATTGGTTTCTATTCAGAGGGGTTTTTTCATGTATCGCTTGCACCTGGCACACGTGAAATACGCACGGGGTTGTTGGTTCATGAACATGTTCTTTGTTCTTTGATAGAAAAGTTACTCGCGAGAAATTATTCACTTCATATTGAGTCTGCATCCCTTTGTCTGTTTAAGTATGAACATATTGTTCATCCCCCAAGCTCTTCCCTACTTGATTGATAACCTCATTATCTCTCTTATATGAGCTTGCCTTTGGTGGAGCATTGAAGTGGTGGAGGCCCAGCTAGAAGGGACTTAGTTTCTCAATTCTGAACCATGCCAACACAAAATTTTGTAATTCATTTACTTCTACTGATTACATTTTAATAGAAATACTATTTTCTCGTCCAATTAATATCTTGAAAATATTTGAATTGTTATTCCATGGGCATATTTGTTATGAATGTTGATGGATTATGCTATTGAATGTGCTAACTTTATAAATTATCACCATATGCTTGTGTTTTTTTGTTGTTGAGGAAACGTTGCAGGTGTATTGCTTTGAGTCAAGTGCTCAATGGTGGACTTCATCGAACGTCTGGACGAGGTAGGCTCTTCATATTGTCTTGTTAACATATTTGTTTATATAGCGTACCTGGGATTAGAGTTTATTTCTGCAGTCATTTTCGTCTGTTGTGGTTTACCCCTTTCCATAGAGATATTTTCCTCGTAACATAATTGGTGACCATACTGGGGATAGAATCTTCTTTTCAGGGCTTGGACTATTTTTCTCCTTTGATTTCTCTAATTTATATTGAGTTTCTTGTCGTCTGATTGCTTGACAGCCTCTGTTCATTTTGAGTTTGAGTTTCTTAGCCTTATCCTTAGCCTGGTAGTGTTTTAACACATATACATGGGTTTTTACCTGACAGTCATGTAAATATGCATGTTTTCCTTTTGCAAGAGGAGTATATACGTGGTTTTCTCTAGAACGTTTGTGTACATCATCCTTTTTTTCTTGGTTGTTGAGTTTTATGTTTGTTGGGTAAGTTTTGATGGTTGTTGAGTCTTCTTGGGTCTTTGTTATGACTGTCAAGTTCCTATGGAATGATAGGAAACCTTTCTTTGGTTGAATTTTTAGGCGGTGCCTTTCTCATCATCCTTTTCATTGATTGTCCTTGCATCTTGGGATGCGTGTTTGCTTCTTGATATTCTATTTGGTTTGTCTTTGTTTACACATAGTAGAATCTTTATATCAAGTTGTTATTCATCCCTTGCATTTTCATTCTTTTATATTCAAAATACAAAAATATTAAGCATTTTGCATTGTTGGCATTTGATCTTTTGGGTCCTTATCATTGATCTTAGCACATGCATAGAAAGATTGCATCTTATTTAGAATTGCATAACTAAATTGAAAAATTCATTTTGAAAAGCTTATCATTTATTGGGAATTGAAGTTAGGACTTTGCATTTTATTTATATTCATTTATTTTACTTGTTGAGTCATAACATCATTAGTTTCATGACCACACCTTTTTTGAGTAAGCAAGGCCACTGAAAGAAACACTGATAATTTAAAATTGATTAGAAACGATTTTGATTTCTAGGGTGCACAAACTATATTAGGATTTAGAGCCTTGGAATAGGATTTTGTGAGTAACATTCTCCAGCTATTAAATCAACATATGTGTCTGACTAAGGGAGTGGTGAAATCCATTGTATAATTGGTGACATCAGGAGGCTCTGCTTACACTGGAGTTAAGCATGAGGTCGTGTGAGGTTGGTTGATGGGATATCCCCCCAATTCCTTCTTAGCATCAGATATATTTCTGGGGATCTATTCATATATGGGGATCTTGCTAGTACCTTTACCTCTATGAGAGGTGGTGCTTTCGAGGTTTTGGGCTTTGTTACCCTGCCCATACGGTGGAATTGAAGTATGATTGCTCTCATGTGCATCTTTTATACTGAGGTTGCTTAGTTGCTTGGTATAGGTACCACATAGGTTACTTGCAGGGGTTATTCTGCAAGTACCTTGGGTCAGATAAGGGTCGGACAACACACAGCCTTTATGGAGGATTACCTCTCCTGGGGGATCTGACTGACTAGTTGTTAATCCCACGAGGGCCCTTCTAACTGATTTTGATACCTTTGATATTTTTCAAGGAGTCTCGATCCCCTCTTGGACGAGGCATACCTACTTTAGGGAGGGAGGCCCCTTTTCAGCCACTTTATCTTGTTTGTGTGCATATTGGACTTTTGTTTATTTTATTTTGGTGTGATCTTTGATTATTAGTTGACCTTAGGATTTTGTATTGTGCCATGAGTGTTCATTATCATGGATAGTGGATTCCCTTCAACTCCCTCATTTAGCGCTACCTCCCCCATGACATTCACTCATTTCATGGAGATGAATCCGTCTGTGTTGCATAATGGTATGCAGAATTATGATACATAGTCAATGCCTTGGGTCTCTAGTCATTTTCCTCTTGATATGCCAAACATGCCTTCACCCTTTCCATCCTCTCCCTCACCTGCTTATATGAATCCTAGTTTTGGAGTTGGGGGCACGATGGCTCCATTTTGTACATCTTCATTTGATAGGAGTCATATCCCTCAACCGACTCTCATAGTAGGAGGTTGGAATCTCCCTTCTTACAGATCCAATCCTAGTTTCACTTTTTCGGGAGAAAGTACTCAAATGGGTGGCTATTCTTCTTATTACACCCTGTCCACATATCCTTCATCTGCTATGTCAGTTCCTACAAACACATTTCCCATGACATACCTCCATCTATCCTCTCATATTTCATTTGGAGGGAATCAGTTTTATGATACGGGCTACCCCCTTCACGGAGTCCCTTCGTCTGGGGGAAATATATATCTTCACTTGAATAACCCATGTCATGCCTTTTTCTCTTCACAGACATATTCTTTGGTGATAATTCTTGTACAAACCCCTATGGATAAATTGGGAGGAGGATACTATCTTTCCTAGCAGGGACAGGGTGTAGACGAGAATACTTCCTCGCCTACAATTTCTCTAAACCAGTATTTTTTAGGATCTTGGTCTCAAATGCCACAACTAACCACCGCCATCAGTCCATTCACTGAAAATCATACTAGAATTACATCACCAACCTCTGCTAGTCATGTTGGATATTGGTCGACAACCTCGGAAATCCATGTTGAAGACCAACAACCAACCACTACAAGTCATGTTGGAGGCACAACTCTAGTCGCCATGATTCATATTGACATCACATCTCTAACCTCGTTCAGTCATGTTGGAGAATCATCGCCAATATATGTACATCATGTGGGGGATGAATCACCATCCTCTTCCAGTCACACTGAGATCATGTCACCATCCATTGTGAGCAACATTGGGGGAATTTATACGATTGAGAAGCCTCAATGTATAGGATGTAATCCCAATTTCCTTTGTAGGCTTTGCAAAGGAGGTCATTTAACTTGATTGTGTCCTACTATTGTTGTAGTAGAATAAGTACAGTCCTTTTCTGATAACCATTCAAGTTTGGGGTCATCGTTGGTTTCCCAACATTCTATTTCTCCTTTGATTGACATGGAAATCATGCCGATACAATCATCACCCAACACCACTCATGTTTCAGGGAGTGAGATATATTTTGACCATGTCATTAACATTTCTATCCATGTACCTTCTGAATAAGAGAGATTTTTACTCTCCCTGAGTACTCTCCCTCCAAGTCTTAGGGAGATTCTCGTTGAATGGAATGGTCTTGTGGGGTATCAAATTCCTTCTCGTATTCCCTTTCAAATAAGAGGTGTTCTTCAATATAACATTGAGAAGGTAACCTCCGCGAGTATTTTATCCCCTTCTACTTGGAAAGATATGGGTTTTCCCAAGCTTGTGTCAGCTATTCGTAAGCTGCTAACCTTTCATAGAAGTCATGCATGGGAGCCCTGGCTTCCCCTGTTATATGTCTCTTAGAAAACTACCAACGAGTCTGGTTTAAGCTATTTGTCGACACTCTCAAAAAGCAAAAAGATTGTCGAGTGAACTTGTCTCTTTCACACTTGTAAATTGGATTTGAAAGGACATCTATTTGGTGTAAGTTTACCCCTTTTTCAAACCAAGTAGACTAAGATTATGAAAAAGGACATTTTTTGGCATTAAGTTGTAATTGCATCTTATTCTCTTTCTTGCAGTATTGAGCCTATTGCCGGTTCTTGTTTTTTCATTATAAGCCTATCACCTCAGCAATTTGCATCATCATCCAAGCAGATCCTTCTTTATATCCTTTGCAACTTGACACCCTATACCTAAGAGGAAACATTCCCCTGAGTGTCCATATCTCGCATGCACCTCCTTTCGTTGAGCATAGGTATGTTCCACTAGTGGAACTAGTTGTTTACTTGCGACACTTGTTTCTTCCTCTGTATCATAACATTCATTTGACTATGAAAAAACAAAAAAAGATGGGCAGGAAAAGAATATTATATTAAATTGGTAGCAGTCGTGTCTCCTTTGAACAGAGCACAAAACTTTTGAGTCCACATGTCATCAAATTTTTTGGTTTACCATGACCTTAGGAAGCATGGATTCTTCAAGTGTTCGACCCCAACACCTTTATTCACACTTGTAAGAATCTACTCAGTGCCTTAATACCTACTTTCATTATCAGTAGGTTGTCTCATGTTTGTTAACAGTATACCTTAATGACTGGTAATCAAACGAAGTCTCATTATGTTCGACCTCAACTCCTTTATTCATACAATGTAGACTTTCACCTTTGGCGGATTGTGTAGAATAATTGAAGACATCAGTTCATAGTCGCATATTTCCTGAGTTGTTTCTATCTTTCATTGGACTAGTACCTATGTGACTTTAGAGATCATGGGATATCAAATTGTACTCCATTATATATAGATATTGTGGGTTGTGGAGCCTAATTATCTTCCTGATTCAGAGGTCCTTGCTTTCAGTCGTGTTTATACCCCATGAAGTATTTACACCCCAGAAGTATGTACACGCTTCCAGGCGGGGGGGTGCAGAGGGGGGGTACCCCCTGGGCGAGGTCTAGGGGGCCTATCCCCCGGTTGGGGGATCTGGGGGCAAGCGGGCCCCCAGTGGGGGTTCGGGGGCAGCGTCCCCCGATGGGGGTTTGGGGGTGAATCCCCCGAAGCA
>JZKD02S2300661.1:85545-100397 GCA_000966675.3 Picea glauca | reverse complement strand
CCCACACTGGGTGAACCACGTAAATCTGTGTCTCTCTTGTATTGTGTGTCTTCTGTGTTTTGTTTCTGCATTTGTTTTATTTTATTGCTCCGCGGTCCTGTTTTTCTAACAGATATCTTCAGATTTATTTTGAGAATGGTTTTATTGGGCCTTGTTCGTGACTATGACATCCTTTGGCATATAGCCACCTTTTTATTTCCTACTCATGGCCATGAACAGCTATTTGGTATATTTTCACATGGATCTGCAATGTAATTCAAATTAGCATCCATGTGTGCAAAGTTAGTACAAATTGTAATATTCTCATGAGAAATTAGTTCTTCCAGCTAGGTCTCCATTACTCCACTTTTGGCTATTATATTGTATTTCGGCCATCGCAGATACTCCTTTTACCTCACACATTAGGGGGCATATGTTATAGCAATATTTGCCTCACCCTATGCAAATTTGCTCAGAAGTCTTTTTTCCATTTCTCTATGCAGACTTGAAGTCCCTCTTTGCAAATCCCAGAGCTAAAAACAATATTTTTCCACATATACGTGCCCTAACTATTATACAGCATGTGTATACACAGCTTGCACCATTACAACTCGCTTACATCGAGTTTTGTTCCCAAAATTAAAAAATAGTGTCAGGTTTCCATGTCACTTCACGAGATCCATGATCCTTGACCTTCCATATACTGGAAATGTTCTGACTCGTCCCTTCAGCTCCACTTGAAGGCTATAAATGGGCCATATCCAAGTTATGGAAAGGAGGAGAAGATTTCAAGTTTGAGAGCAAAGTTACTTTGGAGAAATTATTCAGTTCATATTGAGTATGCATCCCTTTGTCCTTTTAAGTCTGAACACATTGTTCAGCCCCCAAGATCTTCCCTACTTGATTGAGAACCTCATTGTCTTTATTATATGAGTTTTCCTTTGGTGGAGGATTGAAGTGGTGGAGGCCCAATTGGAAGGGACTTATTTTCTCGATTCTAAACTTTGTTGACACGAAAGTTTGTAATTCATTCACTTCTTCTAATTACATTTTAATAGAAATACTCTTTTCTCGTCCAATTAATATCTTGCAAATATTTGAATTGTTATTCCATAGGCATATATGTTATGAATGTTGATGGATTATTCTATTGAATGTGCTAACTTTATAAATTATCACCATATGCTTGCATTTCTTGGTTCTTGAGGACAAGTTACAGGTGTATTTCTTTGAGTCAAGTGCTCAATGGTGGACTTCATCGAACGTCTGGACGAGGTAGGATCTTCATCTTGTCTTGTTATCATATTTGTTTATATAGAATACATGGGATTAGAGTTGATTTTTGCAATCATTTCCATCTGTTGTGGTTTACCCCTTGCCATAGAGAGATTTTCCTCGTAACACACTACATAAACCTGGGACAAAGATTTTCAATTTATTTGAGGGTTTATCATTTAGGAATGTCTTATCCTCCATTCCTTGATATTTACATATTTCATATTATTATGTAGAGATAATTGTTCTGCCTAGTAAGTCGTTATTTGTTGGCCTAGCAACAATCCTTTCCATTTTTATAAAATGAAGGGGACCCCCTATAATTTTCTTTTCTATTTGTTAATACTTCTCATTTAAATCATTTTTCAAAGTCTCAACCAATCATCATTTTCCTTATAGATATGATTAGTCAACAAACCATCCTGAACACTGGAATTTTCTTTTGGGATTTTTCCTTACATTTTGATGTTTTGTTTTCGCACAGGTACTTGTTTTACTGGTCAATTTGATTGTTTCTACTGGTCATTTTCATATTTCTTTGAATTGGCTAATCCCTCACATTCATCATTATATCGAATGTCTTTAAATCGTTGATCACTTTGAATTTCATGATTGTAAGCATGGAATTCAAAGTTGATTATGAGCATTGTTGACACTTTATGTCAAGATAGTTGAAACATTTCAAACTTTTATAAATTTCGTTGATGACAAGGTCTAATTATGGCTAATATCATCAAGTCCTAAGTTATACACTCAATTTTCAGTTGGAAAAATGTTGATATTGTTTCAAATTCAATAATGGTTTCCTATCTTATTTTGTTACATATTCTTTCTCATTTTTCCAACTTGTCTGTGAACTCTTTGATGATACTTTATTCACATAATTTGTCTCTAATTTAGACCCTGATATCTAGTCATTGTTTTGAATATAATTCCATGACAACATTGGAAAAAAAATTGAGGATTTGATTATTACTTTTGACCTACATAATCTGAGCAATTCTAAGCCATAATGTCCAATTTACTTTTCCATGTTTGAAACTTTTGCTTGTGTGTGATTATATGTTTGGTGAGCAACCATTTTGAAAAGTATGAGTTTTAGTTTTATACCATTTGATTTTATTGTCGCTTTTATTTTTTAAATTAGTTGTGGAATTCTTTAATTTAGAGCTACATAATCACAGATTTTGTAGCCATTCTTAAAAAATGTATAAGTCATTGATATATTTTGTGTTATTGGTTTGCAGGTGTAAATATGGGATATGCAGATGATCGGGATGAGACTTTCATGTCCAAGTTTATGAAGACAATCTGTTCAGTTACGATCTCGTTACAACAGATAGTATGACTCGTTAGTTTTGATGTCTATTGAGATAGGATTTTGAACTATTCGATACATTCGGGTTAATGAAATTTTATCTCAAGTTGCTAGATTCTTATATTAGTTAAACATGTTTAAATTTAGAACTCCCCATGTCGTTCATGAGATCAAATCACTAGACCAACATAATGTCATCCAAATTTTGAGGGATTGTTGTTTATATTTAGTTGTCAGTTATGTGATCGACAGGGATAATTTTAAGCATGAAAAATTATATTAAAATGTAAAAACCTGGGCTAATTTATATTTAGTCCTTAATATGCAAAATGTAAAGTGTTTGGCTATAGTTTTGTAAAAATATTCAAATTTCTAAGGATTTTATATAGTTTCTATAAAATTTTGGTGATTGTTAAGGTAAAATAATTTTATTCTATGGAATTTGGGCGAATCATTTTTAGAAAAAATGGAAATTGGAAAATCTTTTTTGGGGGGGAAACCATGGAAAATTAGCCCATTGGCGAAATTTAGCCCCTAAAATCATCTATGGTGATCGATCCTCTTGGCATCATAACTCTAGTTTATTATAAAAAGAGTATGGTGAGACTGGATGAGGAGGAGAGAATGAACGGATTATGAATTTTTCTTGTGGAAACAAAATGAAAAGACTTTTCTATAGAGATATATGTAAGTCTTTTTGCTGAATGTTTTCAATACATCATTTACAACAGTCTTTTCTTTAAATATTCATTGTTATTTCTTAAGTTGTTTTTCAAAATAAATCTAGACTATGTTTCAAATTCTCTTGAAAATCACAATATTGTTGGTTCTTTGGATGGTCATTTGGAGATAAATGGTTAAGGTTCTAATTCATTGTCCTTACTTACATTGATAATTTCGCATAAATGGAAGGGTTATGTTTCGACTATTATGATTGTCATCATCTATAGTTCTATTAATATTTTTATAAATTATGTGTGTGTCATTATATGAAATGTTCTTCAGAAATTGAAAATCACATATAATTCATTTTTCCATGCAATTAGAGTTGATGTCATAATTGTTTCACTTTCACATGACTCGAAGATTATGAAACTTTTCTTAGTTGTGTCTCGGTTAGTTTTTAAAAATTTCAAATTGTATAACGCATGTCCCCTATTAGCAAGATGTTTCTTGCTTGTAGTCGATAGTTTATTATTATGTTGATGTGAAGGTTGTTTCGGTTGTTAAATCTAGTTTATGCTCTTAGCCAAGATAGCTTTCTTTTCCTTTCTTTTAGCCTTTTTGCAGTTCATTTATATTTATGGTTTTAATATGAGACATGTATTAAAAGTTAGTCAAATTATTGTGACTAGTTTGATTAGCTTTATTTTTCCCATATTTAAGATTAGCTTTCTCTAGTTTAAATAAGGATATGCGAATTAATTTCAGCTAGTTTGTATTTTTTCAGTGTTTTGTAAAAATTCATATAGTTGTCTTTTATACGATTAGATTTTATTTTTAAATTTATAATACTCATCTTTTTGCTTGAGATTTAGTTTTGTTACTTGATCAAAATTTCCATTTTACAAGATTCTACAATCTTGTAAATCTTGTACCAATTAGTTAGTTTTCTCTTATTTTATTCATTTAAAGTAATTACTGTAAATATTTTAAATTTGTTTCTAGTTGTAAAATATTAGTCAGTAGAGCCCTTAGGAAATGTTTTCCACATCTCTTCTCTTACAAGGGAAGATTCTATCATTGGCTAATGGAGCCATAAAACCTGTCAGAAACAACCATACCAAACATCTTGGGTTTTGCTCTAAGGACCTCGTACCGGGTTGTTTCTCCTTCGTTGACAAGTGGCCAATTATGTTCATCAATATATGGTGCTAGAAGGAGGGCCTGATAGACATTGATGGCAAGAGGAGGCCAAAATCAACCACCGGCCAGTCGTTCTCCAATCATTACCCAAAATCATTTGAATTCTTCTGATACATCGAACGTTGCTACCACCTCTCAACCTGAGCCTATTTCCACACTACCTCCTCACTCTACAAACACCATAGGCGATCCCACTATTTCAACACCTCAATCGCTCAGACTTGAGTTTCAGGAATTAATCCAAAATTCACATCACGCATTAACAAGAGCTCAAGCCAGGTTAGCCATGATCCAAGCTCTTGGGGACCAACTGTCTCAAGATGAAAACCTCCCTACGATCACCTCCCTAGATTCCCCTATGATCGGCACGCCCAATTATATGTTGCATGATATTTTGACTAGACAAGTTGAGCCCGATCCTATAGTCGAAGGATATGATCCCCCCATTCAAAACAAACCAGAATTGGTCATAGGTGAACCTAAATCACTAAAAAAACAACCAAAGTTAGGTTCAAGATGATCTGGTATACCAACTTCACCACCCGACTCATCTTCACCCTCTTCCAGTGAAGATTCTTCTGACGAAGAAAGATCTGATCACTCTTCATCTGCAGAATCAGAAACTTCACAAATTTCCCAAAGTTCATCACAGATAGCGAATAACCCTGCCAGGCCTTGGCTTGACCAAGTTGTAGTTCCCATACCAGGCCCATAACATCCTTTACTCAAGCATCCTGAAAAAATATTTCCAAAATTTGATCCCAATACCAAACAATCTGTAGATGACCATATAAATAAATTCATGTTAGTTGTTAGGTTAAGAAATGTGGAGCACAAAGATGTCATGTGTAGATTACTCCCTTATAATTTTGGGGGTAAATCCTCCACATGGTATTTTTTACAACAACCTCTCACTATAGCATCTTGGGACCAATTTGAGACTATTTTTCTTGAAAAGTTCGGTGAAGACAAATCCCTTGAAGTCTTAGTAATGGAACTGTCTAACATGAAAATGGATCAGAGGGAGAGGGTTAAATATTTTAATCAAAGGTTCCTGGCATTAAATAACAATATCCCTGATAAATCCATACCTGCAGAAAACCTTATTGTTTCATATTATTCCAAAGCCTTAAATCTTACCACTTCCATGTGGGTTAAAATATCCCAAAAAATTACTCTTCTAGAAGCCTTTCAAGAAGCTATTCTAATTGAGAAGGGAATGCTCAGTCTAAAGGATAAACCAAATGCTGAGAGTGATTGGGCCTCTTCCTCTTAGAAAAAACCTGGATTCTCCCTAAACCACCTGTAGCTAAGAAGGACCAAGAATCCCTTGATCTTGAGAGCTTACAAAAATTCATTCAGAGGCTATCCAATGAAATTGTTGACCTTAAAGTCCCTGAGGTGTAGGACAGTCGGTGAAAGACTGTGTTGTTAAGCCACTCCACGATGTTAAAGTCACCGGTTCGAAACCTACAGGGACAAAAAATCCAACCATGTTAAGGTTTGGTGTGGCTCAGGCTGGGTGCGATCCCCGGGTGATTTTGACAGCTTAGATGCCCCTGAGTCACGGTTTCTCAAGCCACAGGTTAATCGCGTAGCCAACAGGTCCCGCACAAATTAACAAACAAAAAAAAAATTGTTGACCTTAAAATAAACTTAGGAGAAGGACCATCTAATAGAGGATATTATAGAACCCATTTCAAAAAACCATCTCAAAATATCCCAAATAAACAAACCCCTCTTGATGAAGGGTTAAACATAGAAATATTGGGGAACATTCTTCAATCTCTGATGTCAGGGGTTGAACCATCTTCTGAGAAGACAACTAGACAATCCAATGAAGTTGAAAATGATAGAGAATAAGCTTTGCATGATGAGGAAAATCTACCTCCCCCTACCATAGGTCACTTTTTCAGATTTAACTAATGGTATCTTTCAGGGAAATTTTGAGATCGTTTATGTAAATCAACATCCTTACAACACTCATAGAAAATCCCAATCCGACAGTCGAAATCCATCTACCCCTACCCAAACAAAGAACCAAGTGTCAAATCTAAAAAATCAACTAGAAGCACCTAAAAAAAATTGTGTTTAAAATTTAGATTATGACCCCATAGAAGACCTATAAAAGTTGAAAGCCAATATTTCCATTTATGAGATGCTAAAATTTCCTCCAATACAACAAAAAATTATATAGAACTTGGCTGAAAATACGAGTATGAAAAGGGATGTTCCTAGTGGGGATGTGGAAAATTTTAATAAATTTGTAACAGGTTCAGCCAATAATAAGAAGAAGCCTTCAAATGTTCCTTCTACATAGAGAAAGAAATCCAATGTCCCACCTTTTTTATTAACTTCTGAGATCTACAACAGAAATGTGAATAACTGCATGGCCAATTCTGGTGCTTCATCAAATGTCATGTCGTTGTCTGTTTGTAAGAAAATTAATGCAAATATCAAGCCATATGAAATTAAAATTGTTAAGATTGATTGTACTAATGTTAAGCTTGTGGGGGAACTAAAATATGTGTTCAGTAGGTTTTCCTCTAATCCCAAGGTGCACCAAGTAATTGGCATCATAGTTGTAGACATATCTGAAGTTTATGGGTTGTTTTTAAGCAGGGATTGGTCACAAAACTTGAATGGTTACTTTGCCACAGATTGGTCCCATCTTTGGTTACCTATGAATGGTCAACCAAATAAAATCAGGTTCAATAGGGAGTGTTACATGAAGCATACAGTTATTGACTTAAATGATCCTAATGAACCTATTTTGTGTAACGATTCTCTCTTGGGAAACTGTCGCATAGACACATTTTTTGGAAATTTCACTACTAAAATCTCTCCATTCTCTAATTCAGAACAATAGTTCGAATTTTCATATTACACCAAGATGGTTACACTGGATCAAAATGTAACTGATGTAAATATTGTACAAAGCAATGTAAACAACGAACTTTGGTATTTATACTTCGAGGGATCTATATCAAAAGAAGGTGTCGGTGTCGGTTGCTTATTATTGGATCTGAAAGGTAATAAGTTTTTATTTCATGTAGATTAGAATTTGATTGTACAAATAACATTGCAGAGTACGAAGTTGTCATTCATGGACTCAAAAGGGCTATTGATCTAAATGTCAAGTTGGTAATTTTCTTTGGAGACTCTGAAATCATATTCAAGCATGTACGAAATTCTATTCATTGTGTCTATGCACACCTAAGGAGTTATCAAGAAAAGTTGTGGAAACTTAAGTATAAATTTATAGCTTTCAATGTCAATTCAATTCCTAGATCTAGTAATCAAGAGGCATATTTGCTAGCTAACATGGCATCTAGGTTAATACTTGTTGAAGGTTTTTGTCCTAATTCATTTTTTGTTGACTTAATCTTCAAAGCATCAATACCTGAAAATGTTACTAATTGGTGTGTGTTTGATGATGACCAATAGATTATCAATTTTCTACATATGGAAGATATGTTTCAAGATGCAGCAATTGACGAGATTACCTGCGAAGAAGATCTCCAAAATTTTTCGGTAATAAACAATGAATGGTCAGTAGAAGATTCATTTAATCTAATAAATTCTACTCCAAAATATGTTGTCATATTAGAGAAATTTGATGACCTTCATGATAAATTTAAAGGGGTTTTGAACTACCAGAAAAATAGATCCTCTATGCAGTATGAAACCATCAATTTAGGAACTTAAAGTAACCCCGGAACATCAATTTAGGTTATGGCTGCATCGAAAAGGAAAGGTCATATTTCATCAATTCGTTCAAAGAATACAAGGATGTATTCGCTTGGACATACAATGATTTGAAAATGTTTGATCCTAATATCATACAGCATGTAATTCAAATGAAACCCCAAGCGAAACCTTTTCAACAAAAGCTTAGAAAAATGCATCTCAATATTGAACATGTTGTTAGAAAGGAATTGAACAAACTTTTAGCTGCTAGGATAATCTTTCCTATCCTCCATACCTAGTGGGTATCTAATTTAGTCTCGGTTAGGAAGAAAAATGGGGATATTCAAATTTGTGTCAATTTCTGTAATCTAAATAGAGCATATGACATGGATAACTATCTAGTTGCACCCATGGAGCAGAGTTTACAATGTGTCTCTAGTTCTGAGATGTTGTCCTTATTGGACGGTTTTTCAGGTTATAACCGGGTCCTAGTCTCTCCTTTAGAGAAGATCAAGACCACTTCAAAAAACCCATGGGGCACCTTTTCATATAGGAAGATTCCTTTTGGGTTAATAAATGTTGTAGCCACCTTCCAGAGAGAAATGGATATTTCTTTATGTGGCTTGATAAATCATTCAACTGTTTTTTTATTTAGACGATGTCACTGTCTACTCAAAAAAAATATCATACCACTTATCTCATTTAAGAAATGTATTTGAACGTTACAGAAAATATGGTATTTCCCTCAATCCTAAAAAGTAAATTTTCATTGTTAATCAAGGTAAATTGCTTGGTTTTATAGTTTCAAAAAATGGGGTGGTGATAGACCCCTAAAAAACTCATGACATCACTAATTTGTCCCATCCTACCTCCAAAAGGCCATGCAATCCTTTTTCAGGAAAAATTTCGTTAGGAGATTCATTCATAGCTTTTCTGAGATTGTGAGGCCATTACAAAACTTGGTTAAAAAGAAAGTTGTTTTTAAATGGGGTCTGCATGAAAAGGAGGCTTTCATTACAATTAGACAAACCATATTAGAAGCACCTACTCTAATGAGTCTCAATTTTGCTAAAGACTTTACCCTGTACACTTTTTCATATGATATTTCTTATGTTGTTGTCCTCACTAAAAAGAACGATAAAAGTGATGAAATCCCCATCTCTTTCAAGAGTTTTTCCTTTAAAGGGGAAGAATTGAATTATTCGGATGTGGATAAACAAGCCTTTGTTGTCTTCAAGGCAGTAAAAACTTTTAGACCATATCTACTGAAATCTAAAACTAATGTAATTGTCCCTTACAACAGTTAGGAATTTATTAGTCCAGATGGAGCTCGGTGAAAAGAGAGCTCACTGGATGACAACACTCCAAGAATATGACCTTGAAACAAAACCTGCTCAAATTTTTAGAGGACAAGGTCTTTTTAAATTAGTTGTTGGTTATGTTAATGCACCTAATATAGATTTATGTTTAGCATATGAAATATTTATCTTTGAAAATGAAATTTTATGTGTTCCAAACACCTCTGATTCTTGGTATACTAATATAAAAAAAAAATCGATGCATGGAACCGCTCCACAACACCTGTATCCAAGGAAAATGAGAGCACTAAGACTCAAATCAACTCCCTTTCGGCTCATTAACGATACGCTTTTCAGAAGAAGAAAATGATGGAGTCTTGATGCATTGTATGGAATGGGAAGATTCTAAAAAAGTATTGACAGAACTGCACTCAGGACCTGTTGGAGGCCACTTTAGAGGAGACACCACTGCTCATAAAGTGTTGAAATTCGAATACTACTAAACATCATTGTTTAAATATTCCCATGACTTAGCTCACAAATGCGAAATTTGTCAAAAAGTAGTGACTAGAGTAAAAAAAGGTTGATTTTCCTTTGCAACATGTTTATTTTGATGCTCCATTTCAGCAGTGGAGCTTGGATGTCTTTGGCCCCATTAATCATGCTTCGTCTCTTCAACACAAGTTCATATCGACAAAAACTAATTACTTCACAATATGGGTAGAAGTGGTTCCTCTTCGAGTGGTTAATACCAACCAAGGCATATCTTTCCTTGAAACCAATATTATCACTCGTTTTGGTATTCTTGAGTCTCTGATTTTTTACAATGCCTCCTACTTTTGTTCTTTGGATTTGAATACATATCCCTTAGAAAAAGGAATTAAAGTTAAGTATTCGACGAGCTACTACCCTCATGGCAATGATCTCACCGAATCCACTAATAAAAATATGATTAAAATCTTTAAAAGAACAGTATCATATCATCACAAGGATTGGCATACTGCTTTATTTAATGCATTATGGGATAATAGGGTAAACCCTAAAGCAGCCATTGGTGATTCTCCATATTTCTCATGTATGGGAGAGAAGCAATACCCCCTCCAAAAAATTTGTTTCCATCATTACAACTATCCCAAAAGGTTCAAGAAATTGAATGTCTTGCTATTAAAAAATTGAATTAATTCCCTACTCAAACTAGAAGAGGAAAGGACTAAAGCTAAACATAAGTTTGATCAGCATCAAAAACTCATCAAACAATAGTTTGATGATATCTCTTCCTCTAATAGGAATTTTGAAGTAGGAGATTTAATACTTAGGTGGGATAAGGTGCATGAGGATAAAGGGGAACACACGCAATTTCAACATCTTTGGTTAGGACCATTTATTATTACAGAAAAACTTGGTCATAGCACATTATGATTATAAAAGTTGGAAGGTCAATCTGAGACCTTTCCAGTACTTTTCTCGATTCCCTCGTGGGAGATCAGTGTTATAAATATGTTTTCCTTTTTGTAGTTTGGTGTTTTTTGGTGTTGATTTGATTGGGTTCTTGTTTTTGTGGTTTTTCTTTGATTGTTGGATTACTAAGAGAGGGAGTGAATTAGTAATAGATATTTTTTATCCTTTTAACCACAATATGAAATTGTTATTTATCTTTATGATCAATATAGCATTGTCATTCAATAAGTGCAGAGTAAATAAACCTTGAACAAATGAAAAATCATACACATACATAGTACACTAGTATTGTTTACGTGGAAACCCAATGCGGGAGAAAACTACGGAATTTTTTTCCTTATTTGTCTTTAAGAATTACATTCATTGGAAGCACCAACTTCCTTTGTTTTCCAGCTGCAACTGGAAGGAGGCTCTGACCCCCTGTTTTCAGGCTACACCCTAAGGGGAGCTCCAACTCCCCAATTCTCTAGCTACAATTAGAAGGAGGCTACAACCCCCTATGTTCTCCGGCTACAACCAGAAGGTGGCTACAACCACCTATCCTTGTCTTGTCCAACCACCCTTAAATATAAGTGTCAAATGTAGAAACTGAATATGTCACTGTCACAACCTATTATGTCAAATCTGTCATTGAGAAACATGTTATTGTATACTCATCAACCAATCTAATCTGATCACATATACCTCAAAC
This sequence comes from Picea glauca, assembly GCA_000966675.3. Classification (NCBI taxonomy): domain Eukaryota; kingdom Viridiplantae; phylum Streptophyta; class Pinopsida; order Pinales; family Pinaceae; genus Picea; species Picea glauca. Next base: position 88,822 of record JZKD02S2300661.1, on the reverse strand, counting down.
ACCATACCACAAGTATGTACCTCAAACCATGTGTTAGAAACTCACTGTTATAAAACCTCTATCTATACCAATAACTTAAGCAACATACCTCAACCAAAAGCCTTCAAACATGAACCAATACTAAACTTCAGTAGATTTTCCGCAGATCAACTCTACAATAAGCCCTAAACTTCCAAGAGGGCATCCAACAGATTTACAAGGAAAACCCTCAACCAGATTCATAAATTCAACACTACACATATGAAAACCATACCATTGTTTTCTTCTTGTAGCGTACTGCAACCACGGTTTTGTTGTCGTGAATCTGCTATCGTGATTTTTCTGTCGTAATTTTTTTTCCGCACTTTTTCTCCCGCGATTTTTTTGTCGCACTTTTTCTACCACGATTTTTCTACCGTACTTTTCCTACCGCGATTTTTCAGCCACACTTTTTCTACCGCACTTTTCTCTATCAATAATACATGCCCAAATAACCTTTCACAAAATAGATATTCACTAATATTCAATAGGTTCTAATGGGAGATTTGTTCTCTATTATTTATACGTCCATGTATATTCCTAAAGTGGTTACCTTCTAACCAACTTAACCTGCTTTCCTTCTTTTAGAGCTAACACACTTCTAACTCACTTTGCTACAAATAGTAAATTCTCCACTTCTAGTTGTAACTAAATTATTAATTATTTTCGTATTGCAACAACTTAACCCGTGACTAACTCCTAGTCTCACCCACTTGACTAGTCAACTTCTTCTAAGAGCTTCTAGAATTAATTTGACTTCTTTGACCTTCTAGATAACTCATGAGGGTTCTCCACTTCACCAGGCCATAACTATCTAACCATGAGGAGTTATGTGGCGTTTTGTATATCACCATAAATGGCATGACATGTTGTAATATACCAGATATAAAATGTATGCAAAACATAAATAAAATGCTAGTAATGGCAGAATAACAGCAATATAACCAGAGCATTCACCACAATAACACTGAAATGATATAAGAATAACAATAGAAATATCACTTTGAATCTGAAAGCAATGTTCACGGGCCTCTTTGAGGGGGCAACCTCCGGTTGAGCAGATCTCTATTACAATAATATCCAAGATAGGGTTCTCATACCCTCGACTCCTATTTATACTAAAAAAAAGTATCTAGAGGAAGATCCTTCTAGAAGCGGAAGCTTCTATTAGGTCTTCTTACATCCGCCTTATTCTATTTTATTGAAAGGTCTTATTAATATTGACCTTTATTACATCTGAATGTATTGTTCTACCTATGTGCGGGTTAGGACCCTAACATGTCCTCCCCCTTAAAAACAACCTTGTCCTCAAGGCTTGAGATGAAGAAATTGCTGCAGAATGGTAGTTGGTTCCCAAGTGGCATTTGTTGGAGTTGTATCTTTCCAATGGACTAGCACTTCTTTGATGGTTCTCTGACATAGGCGGCACTCACACTGGTCCAAAAATGCTTCTGGTTGTAGCCAAATGGATCCTTCTTCAGATAACTCTGGAAGGTTGATTTGAATTTGGCACTTAGCTCCAATCACCTTCTTTAAGCATGAGACATGAAAAATAGGATGTAGCTTTGAATGGCTAGGCAAAGCTAACTGATAGGCAACTTGTCCCACATGCTTGAGCATGGTATAAGGACCACAAAATTTGGGCGCTAGCTTCTGACAATGCTCGGCCTTGAGGGAAATTTGCTTGTAAGGTTGCAGTCGAAGAAACACTTGATCCCCTTCTGCAAATTGACGTTCAGAGCGACCTTGATCTGCTTGTTGCTTCATGCGATTATGTGCCATGACCAAATTCTCTTTCAGAGTACATAGAATGGCCTCTCGAGCTGTAAGTGTTAGGTCAACCACCTGGACCTTCGAGGCACCCGGTAAGTATGAGAGAACTGAAGGTGGCTTCTATCCATATATCGCTTCAAAAGGAATCATGCGTGTAGTTGTATAGTTTGAAGTGTTGTACCACCATTCAACTAGGGGTAACCATTGAGCCCACTGATTTTTCTTTTTCGAGGCAAAAAACCTCAAATATATTTCCAAACACTTGTTGAAAACTTCTATTTGGCCATCAGTCTGGGGATGATAAGTTGTGCTAAGATGCAATTATGTGCCTTGTATTTTGAACAGTTCTTGCCAAAAATTACTTGTGAAAGTTGGGTCGCGATCAGAAACAATAGAGTGTGGCATGCCATGAAGATTGAAGACCTGATCCATGAATATTTGAGCCACTGTGGATGTTGTAAACGGGTGTTGAAGGGCACAGAAATGAGCGTACTTGGAAAGGTGATCAACAACCACCATGATGACAGATTTATTTCCCGATTTGGGTAAGCCAGTAATAAAATCCATAGAGATATCCTTCCAAATAGAAAGTGGAATCGACAGCGGTTGTAGTGTTCCCGGCGATTTGACTATTTCTACCTTGTTGCATTGACACATGTCACATTAATTACGAATGTCATGTTTCATACCATCCCATAAAAAGGAACGTTTGACCCTGTCATAGGTTTTGGTGAACCCGGAGTGCCCTGTTGTGGGTGTAGCATGAAGCTCAGAAAGTATCATGGATTTAAGCTTTAATTGTTTACTTAAATACAAACAACCTTTGTATCAAAGTTCCTCATGGAGCCAAGAGTACCCTGGGGAAGTTGGAGCATTGGACTGCAATTGTTGGATCAACTGCAAACTTTTGGGGTCTTGTAGCCATTCCTGGCGAATGGCTTGGAGCCAATCTAGTACAATGAATGAAAGAGAAAAAACAGATCCTTCATCTTCATATTTTCAGGAAAGTGCATCCGCAACCACATTCTCTTTTCCTTTCTTATAAATGATCTCATAATCATATCCAAAGAGTTTAGTCACCCATTTTTGTTGTTTTGGGGAGGAAATGCGTTGTTCCAGAAAATACTTGAGGCTTTGATGGTCTGTCTTAATTTGGAACCTGTAATGCCCCATATTTTGACCTTTGGTAGTTAGAACATTGTTGTTTACTAATCTTAATAATTCAAATTTTAGCATTTGTTTGAAGTCAGTTAGACTTGGTTAGACATTGAGATGTGTACCTCTAAACCTAATTGTATGATACATGATATATGCTCATGACAAAGATAGTTATTTGATTATTTGAACATGAAAATTAAAATGGGTAAGTTTGGTACATGTATACCAATTCAGGTTATGTTGTGAATGTATAATAGATGCAATGCATGATGTAAATAGGAATACATTTCTTAATTGAGTGTCGATGCAAATATGGATTCTTATATAA
>JZKD02S2300661.1:53743-75577 GCA_000966675.3 Picea glauca | reverse complement strand
TGGCAATAGATCTTGTTTGTTTTAATTTGTTTATGTTTCTATCCCCAAGGGTTAGGTATTCAAGGGTTCTACAGACAAGGGTTTGCCCTGTGTTATAGCTCTCTGATATACGTGCGGAGTCTAACAGTAGTACTCGGCCCAATATCTTAGGGAACTAACTAAGGAGGATAAACCATACCCTTAGTCATACTACCCGACTACCCAGGTACTAGAGAGTATCTTCCCGAGTATTGTTCTCAGTGACACTATAGCAGTCAGGCAGTCGATCGATTTATCTAAAGAGGGCTTCAAGTAATCTAGGTCGATCTGTACACAGGTGTTGTCTGATGCACTACCACTCGAAGGGGTACCAACAAGGGTTACAAGGGTGGCCAACAAATGTGTGCTTAAGTACCACTTGTATTTCCTGCGTCTATGAATCCCTCAACCGCGGGTTTATGCATGTAACGACAGATCTTTGTGGCTTAAAGATGTCGGAATACGTCTCTACCCTGAAAAAAAATTAACCCACACCTTCTACGGAGGAAATTTCTCTGATACCACTTGTAATATACCAGATATAAAATGTATGCAGAATAGAAATAAAATGCTAGTAATGGCAAAATAACAACAATATAACCAGAACATTCACCACAATAACACTGAAATGATATAAGAATAACAACAGAAATAGCACTTTGAATCTGAAAGCAATGTTCATGGGCCTCTTTGAGGGGACAACCTCCAGTTGAGCAGAGATCTATTACAATAATATCCAAGCTAGGGTTCTCATACCCTCGACTCCTATTTATACTAAAAAGAGGCATCTAGAGGAAGATCCTTCTAGAAGAGGGAGCTTCTATTAGGTCTTCTTACATCTGCCTTATTCTATTTTATTGAAAGGCCTTACTAATATTGACCTTTATTACATCTGAATATATTGTTCTATCTATGTGCGGGTTAGGAGCCTAACACATGTACTATCCATCTAGAATAGTCTTACTGGAAAATATATTAAACTTCATACCATTATACATCAATCAAACTGAAGTCCCTCCATCATACTATTGGGGCTACCAGACTTGCTTCAAGGGTTGATATCAATGACAACCAACCCAATTAATCAAAAATATCCCCCTTTGGCATTGATGGCAACACTCTTATGCAATACTAAAGTCATATCGCTCATGCTCCCCATATGACCATCACTCCCCCTGGAACTATGCCTATGTGCTCTCTTTCCAATCATACAACTCTCTATCCTACATCTAATAAATCTCTCCCCCTTTGACATCAATGGAAAAGGTAGCTTCTTGTCTAAGGTTTCTCCCCCTAAATGAATTGTCCTTGGGGTTGCTCCCCTTGACTAAACTCTTCTTGAAACTGCTCCCCCAACCTAAAATATCCTATTTATGGTGCTTCCTTGTGTAAATATAAGACATATAAGATAAGCATTCAAAAGAATTCATTTTGGAGTAGAAATTACTCTGAATCTTTGATGAAGATACTCAAAGGCTTCCCTTGGAAGCGGTTTTGTAAAGATATCTACCACTTGTTCTTTGTTCTGACATATTCAACTCTGATGTTATTCTCTACAACCTGTTCTCATAGAAAGTGATACTTGATTGGAATGTGCTTCATCTTGGAGTGAATCGCCAGGTTCTTTGAGATATTGATGGTGCTTGTATTATCACAATAGATTGGAGTGGGCTCATCATACTCAACCTGTATATCTGTCGGAGTTTGTTTCATCCATAGAACTTGTGTACAACATGTTGTTGTTGCAATATACTCTGCTTTGGCTATATATAATAATATTGATTATTGTTTATTTCTTAGCCAAGTTACCAAAAACTCACCCAAGTAGAACGTTGCTCCACTAGTGCTTCGTCAGTCATCAATGCAACTTGCCCAATCTGCATCTGTGTAGGCAATAAGTGATAAATTATTTCATTTTATATACCATAATCCAAACTCTTTTATACCCTAGAGATATCTGAATATCCTCTTTATTGCTAGAACATGTGATTCATTTGGTGTTGCTTGAAATATTTCCACCTGTCCAACTTCCTACATTACATATGGTCTGGATGTTGTCACATAAAGTAAGTTTCCAATCATTGACATGTATTGGCTCTGATCTGTATACTTTGAATCATTATGTTTACTTAACTTGCAACTGGTTTACTTAGGAGTACTGACTGGTTTGCAATCTTCCATTCAAAACCTCTTTATCATTTCTCTGATATACTTTGTTTGAAAAATAAAAATTTATTGGTTGCTTTGACATATCTGAAGACCCAGAAAGAAGGATAGTTCTCCAAGTAATGAAATTTCATTCATTTTGCATATCCTTTACAAATTTTTGGCTCACCCTGTCATCATCACTTCCAAAAATAATATCATCAACATAGACTTCAATTAATAAAATAATTTCGTGAGTTACCTTGATGTAGAGGTTGTTGTCTGCATTTCCTTTCGTAAACTCTTGTTGTTGTGAGTATCTGTCTAGTCTAGAATAGCATGCTCTGGGGGCCTATTTGAGACCATACAAGGCCTTATTTAATCTGCAAACATAATCTTCAGTTTTTGATAATTGAAATCATTTAGGTTGCTCAATGTAGACTTCTTCTTCTAGTTCTCCTTTCAAAAAAGTTGATTTCACGTCCATCTGATACACTTTAATATTCTTTGAACATGCATAATATAGTATCAATTTAATTTCTTCCATTCTGGAAACTGGGGAAAATGTCTCTTCAAAGTTGATACCTTCAACCTGTGTGTATCCTTTACATACCAATATATCTTTGTTCCTGGTAATTTGTCCATCTTCATTCAATTTATTTCTAAAGACCCATTTTGTGTCGATCACATTTTTGTACCTTGGTCTTGGAACCAATTCCCAAGTGCCATTCTTCTTTATCTGATCAAATTATTCATCCATGGCCTTTATCTAGAATTCCTTCTTGTTGGATTCTTCAAAACTATTTGGTTCAATAGAAGATAAGAGTGTTAAGTGCAGTTTTTCTAGTGAACGAATTCTTCTTCTAGTCTCAACTCCTACATCTTTGTTCCCGATAATCTAATTTTACAGATGATTCTTTTGTATTCGTTTGCTAGATGTATTTGGAAGTACTTGTTGTTATTCATATTCTACTTATATTTGATATTATTCATCTTTCCCTTATGTTGCATATTCATCCATTGCTTATTCGTAAACCTATTCCACTGACTCTTTTTCTTCTTCCTTTAATTTTCGTCCACATGTCTCACCAATTGTTACATTATTGCTTTCCACAACTTTGTTGAGCCTTAGATTGTAACATTTGTATGATTTCTTTGTACTTGACTAACCAACAAGTACGCCTTTGTCTACACAAGAATCAAACTTTCTCATTCTGCCATCTTATCTTTTGATGTAGCATTTTCTTCCAAAGACTCTAAAGTGTTTCACATTTGATGGTCTTCCTTTCCATAGCTTATAAGGAGTTTTTTCACTGTTGTTCCTAAGTATTACTCTGTTTTGAATGTGAATTGTTGTATGCATTGCATGTGTCCAAAAAACATATGTCAACTTGGAATACATTAACATTGTTCGAGCCATTTCATGTAGTGTCATGTTCTTTCTTTCGACGACCCCATTATGTTGAGGTGTTCTAGCAACGGAGAATTGTCTTTTTATACCATGTTTGTTGCAGAAATACATAAATTCCTTTGAATTAAACTCTCATCCATTATCATATATCAAGCATTTGATTTTTGAATCCATTTCATTTTCAACCATTTCCTTGTATACCTTGAAGTTTTCAAATACTTCTGACTTATTCCTGAGAAAACAAACTGCAGTCATTCTTGTATAACCATCAACCAATAACATAAAGTATTGTTCACCTTTTAAACCCTTTGTTCTAGTTGGTCCAACTAGATTAGTATGCACAATTTCCAGTGGTCTTGTCCTTGAGTATTCCTTTTATTTTAACCCGGTCTTTGTTTTCTTTCCTCATTGACAATTATTGCATAAAATGTCGATTGCCTTCGTGATCTAGAGCACTTCTCTAACTGCTTCCTTTTTGTTGAATTTGATGAGGTTATCAAAGTTTATGTGACCCATTCTTTTGTGTCATAGACAAACTTCATCTTCCTTCCCTAGACAACACTTTTCATTTCCAATTTCACATAATACATATATGTTGCTTGAAGTTCTTATAGTTGTTGCAACAAATTTTCCTGAACCTGCTTTTCTTATCTCGCATTTCTGTGAATCGAACATAAGCTTGTGACCTTGGTCACACATTTCACTTACACTTAGAAGATTATGTTTCATATCTTCCACTAGTAGAACATTTTCTGCCTTGGTATCCTTGTTTCCAATTCTGATTGTGTCATTTCCAATGATTCTAGTTGAGTCGTTGTTTCCAAAGGAGACTGATCCATCTCTTTTCTTTCTCAATGTTAGAAACTTGTCTTCATCACATGTCATGTGCTTTGAGAAACCATTGTCAACATACCAACCACATTTCTTATGCTTAGCTTGTAGAGCGAGTGTACAATATTCATTGCTATATTGATTTTTCTTTCTTACCCATGTTCACTTCTGAGGTTCATGTCTGTGATTGTTGTTATTATGTTGTAATTCTCTAGGAGGGATTGGCATTATACAATCTTTGGCCATGTGTCCAAATTTGTTTCACTTGTATAATTTGACTTCAGTGCTCAATTATTCAAACCTGTTGTAGCTTCTTCTCTGTGTTTCAATGGGCCTTCTTGGATAACCATTTTGTGTATGACTTTCAAAAAAAAAAAGTGTTCCTACTATTATCTCTGCAATTTCGAGCTTCATGTCCAAAATTATTGCATGCATAACATAAACCAAAAACGATAGTTTGATACCTGGGAGTTGATGATCTTCTGAAAGGATTTACTCTTATGAATCCTCCTTCTTCCTAAGGCATGTTTGTTGCTGACTGTCATTGATTCTGAAATATGAATCTTCTCGGTGGAGGAGTGTCCATGTGATCTTCCTTGTACAACTTCCTATCCCCTTTGATTGTTTCTGCATAGATTTTTGGATATGTTTCTTGATATGTCGTTTTGGAGCTTGATCCATTTTTTGTCTGATTGTATCCAAGTCAGGACTTGTCATAATTAGGCCTTTGGCTATTGATAATGTCATCAAAAACTTTTGAGTTGTTCTGCATTTTTTTCTTTTGAGTTGTTCCGCATATTTTTCTTTTGAGGATCCTTTATCAATGTGACAATATCTGCTTCCAAATTTCCAATGATCGTGTCTCTTTCTTCTAATTGTTCTTTGAGTGCTTCTTCAATTCTTTATCTTCTTCTATTTGAAACTTCAATTCTATGATCATCTACTCTAGTTCTTGAGTGTCTTCTTTCTTTTCTAGTTCTACTTGGAGCTTCTTGTTTTTCTTCTTTTCTCTTTTTATAAATTCTATAGCACTCAAAAATTATTATCAGTAGTCAACTTCTACCTCTTCATATTCTTCTTCGGTGTCTTCTTTATCAAAATCATCTATTTCCATGAATAGAATTTTTTTTGTCTCACTTTCACTGACTTCATCTTCATCTAATGAGGAGATATCTTCTTTGGTGCAGAAACGTTTCTTGAAGAATTTTTTTTTTGTTTTTTTGTCTTTATATGTTTGTTTTCTATTTGAATCATCTTAATCATTTCTTTTCTTTTTCTTATGAGGACATGTGTTAGAAAAATGACCAATACCATCACAATTAAAACAAATCAATGGAATCTTACCTTTATATATGTCGTCGGTTCCATTTTTCAATCTTCTGACAAAGTTGGCCACTTCTTCATCGTCTTCTGATATGTCATTGCTACTACTATATTCTTTTTCTTTTTGCTTTTCATTTTGATTTGACCGTTTGAATGCTTTGAATGCTTCTTCTTTATACCTGGATTTTCCTGTTCAGTTGTCATTTCATAGGCTATGAAAATTCCATGTAGTTCATCCATGATTATTGAGTCTAGATCTACTCCTTCTTCTAGTGTTGAGATCTTATGATCAAATCTCATTGGAAGAGATCTTAGTACCTTTTGAACAATTACAAATTATACAATCTCTTCTCCTAATCCTATGATTGCATTCATTGTTTCATCAACTCGTAAGAAGTAAGCTGCAATATTCTCATCTTCCTTCATCTTTAGTTGTTCGAATTGACCTCTATAAGTCTGAAGCTTTGCTCCTTTGACTTTTGAATCTACTTCATAAATATTTTGAAGTTTGTCTCAAATATCTTTAGTGAAGATACAATATATAACTTTGGTATATACCGAATCACAAAGACCATTCAAAAGTGAATTTGTGGCTTTTGAATTATTTAGACTGAGTTTTTTTTCGTTGTCATTTGTTGGTGAAACTTTGGTTCTTTGTATCTATCTACAATTGATTTCCAAACTTCAAATCCCTATGCATGTACATATGTTTTCATCCTTCTACTCTGGAATGCATACTTATGTCCATCAAACTGTGGTATTCCATTTTTATACATATTGTTGCTCTCCATGATCTACCTTTCAGTGGTTAAGCTGGTTTCTGAAGGAACCCCTCTCTGATACCAATTGTTGGATTACTAAGAGGGGGGTTGAATCAGTAATAGAGATTTTTAATCCTTTTAACCATAGTATGCAAGTGTGATTTATCTTTATGATCAATATAGAATTATCATCCAATAAGTGCAGAGTAAATAAACCATGAACAAATGAACAATCATACACAATACACTAATATTTTTTACGTGGAAATCGAATGCGGGAGAAAACTAAGGGATGTTTTTTCTTCTTTGTCTTTAAGAATGACATCCATACGAAGCACCAAATTCCTTTTTTTTCTAGCTGCAACTAGAATGAGGCTTTAACCCCCTATTTTCAGGCCACAACCTGAGGGAAGCTCCAACTCCCCAATTATCTGGCTACAATTAGAAGGAGGCTACAACCCTCTATGTTCTTTGGCTACCACTGGAAGTTGGATACAACCACCTATCATTGCTCCTTCCAACTGTTACACATGATTTTGGTCACTCTGGTGATGTCTCTACAAGTGATGTATTCAAGCTCCCACAAGGACTTTTTACCTAAGAAAAGTGATTGTTGTCTTCTTCCAAAAAACACATTTTTAAGATCAGTTCATAGGCTGCCTATGTTATAGGGTGCGAAAATCCTTCATTCTTGCAGGCAACCCAAACTTAGGGTGTGAACTATTCGCAGTTTTCTCTATAGGTAGGGTGCAAACCTATTTCAAAGATTGGAAAAGAGAAGAGGTCACAAAGGTTCTAAAAGGGAATTTTCTAGAAAATGAGTTGGCATTTTCATGGTTGGCATCCTACTGACTTCTTGGATTTAGTGGGATCATCCTCATCCATTTAACCATCTCTCCTTCTCCTATATATTGAAAGGTTTCTCATGGAAAAGGTTAAGCAAGATTGAATGAAGAATTGGTGAAAGAATTGTGTAGAGAAATCTGTTTGGATAGAATCTTGAAGACTCTATTTGGTCTATCAAGTTGTACTGGATCTTCTTCATGCAAACGTGGAGCAAGTGTGTGTGTTGGAACCAAGGGTCACTGAAAGGAAGCTTGCGACATAAAGGTGATCTGGTTGTATCTTCTACTTTCATTTAATATAATACAGATGCATGTCCCTTTCCCATAAAACCACTCTTATTTTATTGCATAACTCCTTGATCATATGCATAGGTTGACATTGAATGTACTTTGTTATCTTCACTTTGGTTGGTTTGTGTTGTCTTGGACCTGATTTCACAAGAGCACCGGAGTGAAGCGGGAACAACAGAGACCTAAGGAAGCGATATAAAGGTATGTCACTCATTCCTTCTTATTAGTAGATTCAATGACTACAACTTAGGGAAAGAGTCGTGTCCTATCCTATTTTGTTCTAGATTCAGGTGGATCTAGGGAGATCTGTTAGTGTCCACACCTACCGATTTATCTGATAACAAAATTGGCGACTCCACTGGGGATACAACCCATTTTGGTGGCTTTTACCTGGCCATTTTCTCTTGACCTGCCCTTTTTCATTCCCAATCAATCTTTGAGTCTTGAGGAGATCCTCATAGACTCCCTGGATCTAGAAGTTCCCTCAAAAGTTCTGCCATTTTTCCAAAATTTGCTTGATTACAGACCTTCTCGCACTGCACCTCTCTGTAGCCTGCGAGAATCACTGAAGTTCGCACCCTAGTGTTTAGTTCAGTGTGAACTTCTCACAACCTCATGTGTCTAGCCTGCAAGAATCCTTAATTATCGCATTGTACCCCACTATCAGACTGCGAACTCACTTGTAAAAATTTTGGATTAAGTCTTTTGTGTCTTCATATGCCCAGATTGGTTGGTGTGTCTGGAAATAACTTCTCTGGCCAGTGATTGAATGTTTCTTGACTTCAAATATCGCGAATGATTAATTTTCGAAAATCGAAATCTCTTCTTGATCATTTTTTCTCAATTTTTACCTCTTGACCTTTTCTTGACAAGTGTATAATCTCTGATTCTCAAATCCGAGTGCATGTTTGGTCAAGTGCCTTTGATTGGATAAAAAGTTGAGATTAATTGTCCTTTTCAATTGCTTATTACTTGGAAAATTCTTACCCAGGTGCTTTTGAAGAGACTGGTCTTATCAATTTGTTATTTTTATCTTCATTGAAAGATTGATTTGGGTGTTTGTTGTGTATTTATTTTTCGTTGGTTGCTTACTTTTTCTTAGTTCCATCCTTGTTGTTTGGTTTCTAATAAAAAATTAAAGACATTTTCTTTTTTTTTAAGCAACCTTTTATTCAAAAAATATGGGCATTCAAGTATTGAAAGAAAATGAATAGGGAATTTGCATTGTTCATGATTGTTTGATATTACATTTCAGAGAAGATCATAAATCATAGTTCACATTGTTCCAAAAAACTCTTATTTCCCTCCTATAAATAGAATTCATCGAAAAAAAATTGTATCATTCATCCCTATTTATGCATTGTTGGGTCAGAGTCTCACACAACATCAGTTTCATTTCCGTCTCATTTTTGCGTAACAACAACCTTTAATAATATTGTGCAACTTTAAAATTCAACTAGTAACTTTTTATAGGGCTCTTTTACACCAACATTATCTAGGCTAGAGCTTTGGAATAGGTAGCAAGACACACTCTCCAAAGCCCAAAACACACAATAGTATCTTGTGATAAGGAGTGTCAAATTCCATTTGCATCATTTTGTGGAAGCCCTTCTCACACAAGGGTCAAACCTGAGGTCGCATTGAAATTGACAGAGTTACTCACCCTGCTTTGTTGATATCGATGTAGAGATTTCACATATTATGGGGGTCACTTAAAGGTATACCCACAATGATGAGTGGAAGCCTCTCAATCTGATTTTGGGCTAGATACCCTGCCCTTGCGTGTGGATCGGACTGTCAATTGTTCCCCTAGGCATCATTGGTGTTGGTGGTAACCTTAGTAGCCTATATTCTTAGGGTCTTACACAAAGGGACTGTGAAGGGGTAAGTCTTCACGGTACCTGGAATCGACGTTGGCCAGAATCACTCGGGCTCCTTGGAGGGTATACCAACGATTGTGTGTGGTAGCTTGCACCAGGGTGTAAGTCTGTTAAGTAGGTTGTCAACACAACTTTTCCACCCTAACCCATCCCCTTCTTGTCTCGTCGTCGCGACGTTGGATTCCATCACCAACTAGTGACTTAGGAATTAGAAGGTCGTGTTTGCTTGGTTGTGCTTCCTAGATTTTATTAGCGCATGTTGTTTGTTTACCCAAGTTGGTCATAGAATTTCTTTCATAAAATTCTAACTCGATCACAATTGACCCTCCACGTCGTTCACGTAGAATGCAAGGCCTACCCCTAGAAGATCTGGAAGGTTCTCAACCCTTGCCTACAAACTCACCGGAGGGCTCTCCTCAACAGAGTGAAGTCCAATACGTTGCCACTCCACAAGTGGAAAGAACTAACTCTTTAGAACGGTTCCAAATTACCAATTCTCGAGAGGACTTCTGAGTTCCTCCCGATTCCGAGAGACATATTGTTCGAGTGAATTCTTTCAGAGATATAGTTGTTCAGTCTTCTAGATTACCAACTGAACCTTTCATAGGACCTGAGGGTCAAGATCCTTTTTGGACTACTGGCATTTTTAGACGGGATCTCTTTGGCTCAGGAGCAGGTGTTGATATCACTGTCACACCTGAGCTGCCCGCAACATCTGATCCAGACGCAATACCTTTTACTACTACCTATTATTTTCCTGGTACAGACGCTCCGCCAGCTAACCACATCTTGACTATCCCTCTACAAACAGTCCATCACACAATGGTCCCAGATACTACGAATCCTCACACTGGGATTACAGCGACTAGCTAAGCCCCCATTGCCACACCACTTTCACCCAGATTCACCCCAACACTTCCACCCAGATATCATGCGTTGAATGATTCTATTCCATCTCCTACACAAATCTCATCTAGGACTCCTGGCGTTTCCACTCCCTCTGGGCACCATCTCGTTCTTGGTTTTACTCCGACACTTCCTCGACCCCCTTTCAGAGTACCTCTTCCATTCTCTATCGAAGGCACCGACCCTAGTGGCACCATCCCGTCTTTCACACCTAATTACCAGATTCCTGTAGGTGGACAATTTCACCAAAGAGGCCAAACCCAATCCCGTTTTACAGGACAAATCCCAATTGGGACACAACCCTCGATTGGAGGGAAACCCCCACCGACCCTGCCCTATGGACAAAACATACCTCCATCCTTGGTCCAGTATTGGAATTATCTTATTCATCATAATTCTCCCTCAACTGGGGGGCAACAGTCTCAAGCTATCTCCTTCATACCCCCTAGTATAGGCCAACCATATCCAGGCACATCCAATCCTATTTGGGGCTCGAACGCTCAACCCCACACCCCTGTTCAAGGGTACAACCCTATGCATTACCTGCCTCCACACCAACAACCGAATCTGCCTGGATCTTCACATTATATTCAAACTGCTTATGGTCCCACTGGTCTACCGACGAGACTCCCTCCCCAAAGTCACCAGTATCCACATGTGAATAGATAGTTACCATTCTTAGCCACCCTGGACCTCCATGATCTGTCAAGAATTTTAAATGATCTGATCTGTCACTCTCCTCAATGACCTGCCATACCGGCCAAACTACCATCCGACATCCCTAAATTCAATGGTAAACCAGGAGAGGACCCGAACAATCATGTAATGACTTTTCACCTTTGGTGCTCATCCAACTCCTTGATGGATGACTCTATTCGTTTATGCCTTTTTCAGTGAACCCTCACAGGTTCTGCCACGAAGTGGTATATAGAATTACCACAAGGCTTCTTCACCAACTTCAACACCCTCTCTATGGCTTTCTGATGCAGAAGCATCATAAGCAACCAGCCAAGCAAGCAACGTAAAAGCGGGAGACAGTTGGAAAAGCACCAGCGCACATTTTGAAGTGTTTTGAGATTAATGAATGGACATTAATGTAATAGCTAAGGAAATCATACTTACATTTATATCTAGATATTGTAAACAGATCTTGAGTGTTGCTCTCATCTGTAAATTGTAGAGTCATTTATGCGTAATGAATGCAAGTAGGTAGATTTAATTTAATAGATTAGACAGTTTAGAAGTATAGGAGGGAAAACGGATATAGACACCCTCATCCTTGTATCATTGTAATTTTTTATGATCATTCAGAATTCATAAGTTGTAGAGCTGTAGCAGAGATTTGTAGAGAAGAACCCATGTACAGGAGCACTTGAGTTAATATATGAAGCTTTGACTCAACTTTCATGGTGCTATGATGCTTATTGTTTACATTTGTTGAATGGTATGTTTACAGTTGATTTGTTTCTCTGTTATCCATTTGTTTCAATGTTGCATTGTGTGTATAATTTCATGTTGAATGTATGAAGTCTGAGAGAGGAGAAGAATCAGTTTCAGTTGTTTCTCTCCCTGAGAATTCCTGCAAGGAGTGCAGTGAACATCCGCAAGGTGTGCGTTGACGAGGGTCTGAGTTTTAACTTAGAAATCTCAAGAGAGATATCGTTGTTCTCATACTAGCTGAAGTGAGGGTGAAGCATAGAGTCATGCAAGGTGTGTGCATGCCAATTGAAGCCTTGGATTTTATAAATCCGGAAAGAAGATTGAGAGATTTTTGTTGCAAAGAGTGCACAAGGTCAAAGACTCAAATAACCAGGGGTTATTTGAAGGTTTTCCGCAAGGAGTGTGAGCAGGGATCCTTTTGGGAAGCTTGAGTTTAAAAGTGAAATCTCAAGAAGGATAACACCTTTGAAGTGTTTAAAGGGAGATGAAGATCAAAATTGTCTCATAGAATTCAAGTTCAGGAGGGAGAATACTGAGTCATTTGGGCAGAATTCATTGAGAAGTGAATCCAGCGGTCAGAATTCTCCGTGGAGAACTCGCGAAATCGCGAGGACCGTAGGATCTAGAGGAGCTGTAAGGTGGTTAAGAGTTGGATGAATCCACCACCCTGACATTAAAATTCAACGCGAACTGTTGATCGTGGTCAGTTTGAGCCGACAGATCATTTCAGGGATTCGGGGTTCGTAAGTTTGGAGTGCAGGCCAAAACCCTTGGTCACTCTAACTCTTGAATCGTGAAAGGAATTATCAAGTGTGAAATTGAATGGCGGGAATACTTCGTGGAGAAGTGTCGAAGACCCGAGAGCCATCGGATCTTGCAAAGAACTAATGGGGTTAAGGCAAGTACCTTTTCAATCACCCACAAGCTCAGGAGGAGTAGTGGTCGTTGGATGAGTAGCAACAGGAGCCGTTGATTCCCCTTTGGAGTGGAATTTCGGCATTTCGGATATTCCGATGACAAGGAGCCGGGGCACTTTGTGTTGAAAACCCTGAAGTCACGAAACAGAACGTGTCTTTGGAGTGGAATTTTGGCATTTCGGGGTTCGGGAAGTAAAGGAGGCAGTGATTTTGGAATCGAGAGTTTCAACCTCCCGGTACGCGAAATCCTGAAAGGCTGTCGATCTCACCAAAAGGAGAAATTTCAGAGTTTGGGGAATTGTAAGGTGAGAGGAATGACTTTTGGTTGTTCTCTCAAGTTCTGAAAGCTAAAGCCTAGTGGGAGACAGGTGGCGAGTGTGTGTCTCTTGGGAGAAGTCAACAATCTGTTGACTTATCATGTTTCGGAGTTTTGCAAGGGAGGAGCACAAGAGCTCAACACCCCAACTCATGAAGTCACGAATCACGAAGAGAATTATTGCTTATCTCTAGCTGTGGTCGTATTAAGAAGGGATCTGAAGGGAGGATCTTATCTCTTAATCCCATTTCGGGGTTTCGCATTTCGGCATTTGCAAAGAGCTATGGAAATACATCGGGACTCTCCAACTCCCGAAATTCGAAGTCCTTTGTGGTTTAAACAAAGGGTGTAATTAACCTTGGCATGGTTTAAGTGAAGATCATACGCGGATCTTGGCCTGAGGGCAAGGGGGGTCTGCATCAAGTGGTATCAAAGAACAGAACAAATTCTTTGCTTTCTGTAGAAAAGAGAAAAGAGGAAAATTTTACCACCATGCCACCGAGAAGAAGAGATAGTCCAATGCCTGATCCAGCAGTGGAAAGAGAAATGTGTGAATTACGTGCCAGGCTTGATGCTATGGAGACAGCACAGAGGCGCATAGTCGACGTTGGGGATATCAGCGAAGCTGAAAGTGAAAATGAAGCTGGAAACGAAGGAGAAGAAGTTGCAGTCGAAGATGTTGTAGATGAACGCCTATTCAGGGTTGTTGCAAGGATAGGTGATAGGGAAAAAATGGGCATTCCAGTGTATGAAGGCAACTTGGATGTTGAAGAGCTTCTAGACTGTATTAGAGCTCTAGACAAATACTTCAACTATGAGGATGTCGAGGAAGACAAGAAAGTCAAACATGTCATTACTAGACTTAAAGGGCATGCAGCACTATGGTGGGGTGAACTGCAGGCTGAAAGACGCTGCAAGGGCAAGCAGAAAATCAAAAGCTAGGATAGAATGGTTGCAAAGATGAAAGCCAAATTTATGCCCAGAGATTATCAAATCACTTTGTTTCAGAGGATGCAGAATTTGAGACAGAAACCGATGTCAGTGAAAGAATACACTGAAGAATTCTACAGGATAAACATTATAGCAGGTCATTGGGAAAGCGATGATGAAAAAGTTGCTAGGTACATGAATGCTCTGTGATATGACATTCAAGATGAGATGAGCATGGTGACCATTTGAAATGTGGAAGATTCTTATCAGGTAGCTCTAAAAGCTGAAGAGAAGCTGAGCCGGAAGCAAGGTCAAAGAGGTCGAGGTAGAAGTCAAGCCAGAGGCAAAACAATTTCCCAAGACAGAACTCAGAAACCTAAAGAAGAGGGGAAGAAACCTCAACCTCAACCTGAGAGAGGAGGAAACTCACAGGGAAGGCAGTATGTTGATAGAAATACTTTTCCTCGAGCCAGAGGAAGAGGAAGAGGCAGAGGAGGTGAAGTGAAATGCTTTGTCTATGGAAAAATCGGACATAAATCCTATGAGTGTCCAGATAAGAAGAAATATGGTGGTGAAACTCACATTGTCGAAGCTCAAGGATGGAATGTTGAGGCAGAAGACACTGAGGGCGAAAGATCGTTAATGATGAGGAAATCTCTCTTAAATCCAGAGAAGAAGGCAGAGAACCCAGCCCAAAGAAACAGTATGTTTCGGAATGCTTGCAAAACCAAAGACAGAGTATGAAAGGTCATAGTGGACAGCGGTAGCACAGACAATCTCGTATCTACAGAGATGTTAGAGAAGATGGAGTTGGAGACTATTGCACATCGAAGCCCATACAAAGTTTTGTGGCTACAAAAAGGAAATTAGGTAAATGTCACTAAACAGTGTTTAGTTGAATTTAAAATAGGAGGATATAAAGATGAAATATTATGTAATGTCATTCCCATGGATGTTTGTCATCTATTTCTGGGTAGACCGTGGCAATATAACAGAAACATAGTTCATGATGGGAGAAAGAACATGTACACCCTAAAAAAAAATGGTAGGACTCACATATTGTTGTCGATTAAGGATAAAGAGGTGAAAACAGAAATGAGAAACATTGTACTTCTCATGAGTGGGAAGGAACTTCTTGATGAGGTTAAGAAGAAGGAAGACACGCAATTTATTGTGGTTAGGAAGCCCAGAATTATTTTGACCAGTATGAAGATAGATGATTTACCAGAAGAAACCTAGGAGTTGTTGGGAGAGTTTGTTGATATAGTAGTGGAAAAACTGCCTTGTTCGTTCCCACCTATCAGAAGTATAAGTCATCATATCGATCTTATACCTGGAGCCAGTTTTCTGAACAAAGACACATATCGGTTGACACCGCAGGAAAATGAAGAAGTTAAGAGATAGGTCCAGGAATTAATGGACAAAGGATTGATTCGAGAGAGCTTGAGTCCATGCGTTGTTCCAACGGTGCTCAGCCCAAAGAAAGATGGAGGCAGGAGAATGTGTACAGACTCAAAGGAAATCAATAAAATTACCATCAGATACAGATTTCCATTGCCAAGGATGGACGACTTGATGGATTGCTTGAGTGGAGTAAAGTTTTTTTCAAAGATTGATTTGAAAAGCGGGTATCATCAAATTAGAATGAGAGAAGGTGATGAATGGAAGAGAGCATTCAAGATGAATGAGGGGCTGTATGAATGGCTTGTCATGCCATTTGTCTTAACGAATGTGCCCAGTACTTTCATGAGGTTGATGAATGAAGTCCTGAAGGATTTCATAGGGAAATTCGTTATTGTCTATCTTGACGATATATTGATTTTCAGCAAGACAGAAGCAGAACACTTAAAGCATCTACTTGCAGTAATGAGGAGATTACAACAAGAGAAATTGTTGATTAATATGAGGAAATCGCCATTTATGAGGACAGAACTCATTTATTTGGGTTTTGTTATCTTTGTAAATAAATTAAAAATGGATCCGGAAAAGGTAAAGGCGATTAATAATTGGTCATCGTCGAAGAGCGTGTTTGAAGTTCGAAGCTTCCATGGTTTGGCTAGATTCTACAGGAAATTCATCCAAAACTTCAGTGGAATTAGCGCACCGATGATGGACACGGTGAAGAAGAGACATAAATATTTTCACTGGATGGAGGACGCAGAGAAGAGCTTCAATCTGCAGGAGAAGAAGATCATTGAGCAACCAATTCTGGTTTTGCCAAATTTCAGCAAGACATTCCAGGTCATGTGTGATGCAAGTGGATTTGCAATTGGAGCGGTCTTGAGCCAAGACGATAGGTCGGTCGCATATTTCAGTGAAAAAATGAATGAAGCAAAGATTAAGTACTCCACATATGACAAGGAATTCTATGCAGTCATACAAGCACTGAAGAAATGGAGACACTATTTGGTTCCCAAGGAGTTTGTTTTGTACAACAACAATCACGCTTTACAATTCGTGACTCGACAGGAGAAGTTGAACCAAAAGCATGCTAAATGGGTTGAATACATGCAAAATTTTACTTTTATGATTAAGCATATTTCTGGAACTACTAACAAAGTTGTTGATGCTTTGAGAAGGAAATGTTTGCTTATGCAGGAATTCAGAGTCAAGACTTTGGGTTTTGATAACCTCAAAGAAATGTACAAGGATGACCCAGATTTTAAAGAGGCATATGAGGCATCTGAGAATCCAATTCTTAGGGACAGAAGCCAATGGACCACATACATGATCCAAGATGGATTATTGTTTAGGGGAAATCAACTATGTATTCTGAAATGCTCCTTGAGGGAGAATTTGCTGAAGGAAAAACACAGTGGAGGATTGGTCGGACATTTTGGTCATGAAAAGACGTTCTCAAAGTTGAATGGTTCATATTTTTGGCCAGGGATGAGAATAGATGTTAGGAAATTTGTGGACATGTGTAGAATTTGTCAACACGCGAAAGGAAAAAGGCAGAACACGGGGTTATACCAACCATTACCCATACCTAAAAGGCCATCGGACGTAGTGAGCATGGATTTCATATTGGGACTGCCAAGAACACAGAGAGGATATGATTCGATCTTTGTGGTAGTCGACAGATTTTCAAAAATGGCACATTTCATACCATGCCAGAAAACCAGTGACGCAACTCATATTGCAAACCTGTTTTTCAAGGAAGTCGTCAGACTTCACGCTTTGTCAAAGAGTATCGTGTCTGATCGAGATACCAAGTTCGTAGGGAATTTCTGGGGGACCTTATGGAAGAAGCTGGGGAAAAACTTGTCTTTTAGCTCAGTGTATCATCCTCAGATGGATGGACAGACAGAGGTCGTAAATAGAATCTTCGGATATTTGTTAAGAAGCTTAGTGACTGAACACCACAGTCAGTGGGATCACATTCTGCCACAGGCGGAATTCTCTTACAATGATTCACTCAATAGAAGCACAAGCCAGAGTCCATTCCAGATTGTATATGGAATGCAGCCAAGGGGAGTTTCTAAATTGAAAGATGCAGAACAAGAAGAATTCAGGAGTGCTAGTGCAGAGGACTTTGCAGAAGGAATGAAGGAGCTTCATAGCCGAGTTAAGGAGTGATTGCAGAGTTCAAGTCAAGAATACAAGCGGAGAGCAGATCAACACAGGCGACAACTTCAATTTGAAGTTGGTGATTTGATTCTTGTGCATATGAGGAAGGAAAGGTTCCCAAGGGGAACGTATAATAAGTTGAATATGAAAAATATTGGACCGTGCAAGGACATAAGGAAATTTGGGGCAAATGCATATGAGATTGAATTACCCGATGGGGTCGGAATCTCACAGATATTCAATGTAGCAGATTTGTACCCTTACAAAGTTGAAGGAGCAGAAGCAGAGGAGGAGCAGAAAGAGGTTCAATGGACAAAACAAATGCCTTTAGCTGGAAAGACACAGATGGAAGGCATAATTGACAAAAGGATTAGCAAAAAGACCAGGAGGAAAGAGTATTTTGAATACTTGGTCAAGTGGAAAGGACATCCATTTGAAGATGTCAGTTGGGAAGATGAAGCAACAATTCATAGGCATGGATAGACCATGCAAGAGCTCATGAACAGGAGTTCATGAAAATTTTCAAGCAAGAGAGTATGATGTAGGAGCATCGTAAGCAGACAACCAAGCAAGCAACGTAAAAGTGGGAGACAGTTGGAAAAGCACCAGTGCACATTTTAAAGTGTTTTGAGATTAATGAATGGACATTAATGTAATAGCTAAAGGAAGCGTACTTACATTTATATCTAGATATTGTAAACAGATCTTGAGCATTGCTCTCATCTGTAAATTGTAGAGACATTTATGCGTAATGAATGCAAGTAGGTAGATTTAATTTAATAGATTAGACAGTTTAGAATTATAGGAGGGAAAACGGATATAGACACCCTCACCCTTGTATCATTGTAATTTTTTATGATCATTCAGAATTCATAAACTGTAGAGTTGTAGCAAAGAGTTGTAGAGAAGAAACCATGTACAGGAGCACTTGAGTTAATATATGAAGCTTTGACTCAATTTTCATGGTTTTATGATGCTTATTGTTTACATTTGTTGAATGGTATGTTTACAGTTGATTTGTTTCTCTGTTATGCATTTGTTTCAATGTTGCATTGTGTGTATGATTTCATGTTGAATGTATGAAGTCTGAGAGAGGAGAAGAATGAGTTTGAATTGTTTCTCTCCCTGAGAATTCCTGCAAGGAGTGCAGTGAATGTCCACAAGGTGTGCGTTGACGAGGGTTTGAGTTTTACCTCAGAAAGCTCAGGAGAGATACCGTTGTTCTCATACCAGCTGAAGTGCAGGTGAAGCACAGAGTCGTGCAAGGTGTGCGTATGCCAATTGAAGCCTTGGATTTTATAAATCCAAAAAGAAGATTGAGAGATTTATGTTGCAAAGAGTGCACAAGGTCGAAGACTCAAATAACCAGGGGTTATTTGAAGGTTTGTCGCAAGGAATGCGAGCAGGGATCCTTTTGGGAAGCTTGAGTTTAAAAGTGAAATCTTAGGAAGGATAACACCTTTGAAGTGTTCAAAGGGAGACAGAGATCGAAATCGTCTCATAGAATTCAAGTTCAGGAGGGAGAACACCGAGTCGTTTGGGCAGAAGTCATTGAGAAGTGAATCAAGCGATCAAAATTCTCCGTGGAGAACTCGCGAAATCATGAGGACCGTAGGATCCAGAGGAGCTGTAAGGTGGTTAGGAGTTGGATGAATCTTCCACCCTGACATCAAGAGTCAATGCGAACTATTGATCGTGGTCAGTTTGAGCCAACAGATCATTTCGAGGATTCGAGGTTCATAAGTTTGGAGCGCAGGCCAAAACCCTTGGTCACTCTAACTCCTTAATCGCGAAAGGAATTATCAAGTGTGAAATTGAACGGTGGGAATACTTCATGGAGAAGTGTTGAAGACCCGAGAGACATCGTATCTTGCAAAGAAGTAAAGAGGTTAAGGCGAGTACATTTTCAATCACCCACAAGCTCAAGAGGAGTAGTGGTCGTTGGATGACAAGCAACAGGAGTCATTGATTCCCCTTTGGAGTGGAATTTCGGCATTTCGACATTTCGGGGTTCGCAATTTCGGATATTCCGATGACAAGGAGTTGGGGTACTTTGCATTAAAAACCCCAAAGTCAAGAAACGCGACGTGTCTTTGGAGTGGAATTTCGGCATTTCGGCATTTCGGGGTTCGGGAAGTAAAGGAGGCAGTGATTTTGGAATCAAGAGTTTCAATCTCCCAGTACGCGAAATCCCGAAAGGCCGTTGATCTCGCCAAAAGGAGAAATTTTGGAGTTCAGGGAATTGTAAGGTGAGAGGAATGACTGTTGGTTGTTCTCTCAAGTTTCGAAATCCGAAGCCTAGTGGGAGACAGGTGGCAAGTGCGTGTCGCTTGGGAGAAGTCAACAATCTGTTGACTTATCGTGTTTCAGATTTTTGCAAGGGAGGAGCACGAGAGCTCAACACCCCAACTCATGAAGTCGTGAATCACAAAGATCATTATCACTTAGCTCTAGTTGTGGTCATATTAAGAAGGGATCCGAAGGGAAGAGCTTATCCCTTAATCCCATTTCAGGGTTTTGCATTTTGGCATTTGCCAAGAGCTGTGGAAATACATTAGGACTCTCCAACTCCCAAAATCCGAAGTCCTTTGTGGTTTAAACAAAGGGTGTAATTAACCTTGGCGTGGCTTTAGTGAATATCCTACATGGATCTCGGCCCGAGGGAAAGGGGGGTCTGCGTCACTTTCCTCACCCACTACCAGTTATCGATCTGTTACGAAACGGGAACCGAAATTTTGAGTTATTTCAAACAAACCAAAAACACTCATATCTCTGATCACATTCATGATTGGCGACGGAGACGACGTCTCATCAAACTCGAACTTCCCGATTAGTTGTTGGCAGAGTGGTTCACGAAATCATTCGTGAACGACATCGCTTGTGACATCGCCATGGGTGGAGTTGTCACAGAAGAACAAGCAATCAGTCGTGCTCAATACCTCGACCTTGTTTACTCTCAAACAGGTACTCTTTACGACTTACTCACTGACGCACCTCGTCCTTCTACTTTTGTTACTTCTCATGCAGCTGACGAAGTGATTGGCACTTTCCATGCCCAACCTCATTCCGTCCAAACCTCTAGCAACAACCCCAAATCCATTTCTTCTAATGTTCAAAATGCTATGTCTCCTACCCCTCCCACTAGAAAGACTTCTAAGGTAAACTCCGTTCAATCTACCCCTGCTGGAAAAAATAAATCCAAAAGAGGAAAGGGTAAGAACAAGGAGGATAAAAATAATCTGCAAACTGAGAAAACCAAACCACCACCTGTTGACGATAGGGATAAGTGCAAACCCCGATACCCTTTTCTTATCTGTGGTGATGATCACTACACTAAGGATTGTCCACGATGATCTGAGGTTACTAAGTTCCTTCAAGGGACCCCGAAACCCCCAACTCCAGTCGTGTTGTCACAACCCTTCCCTTCTCAACAATAGGCCCAATTGGTCATTCATGACCAACCTTCCCCCTCTAATACATCATATGTCTTAATGTGTATAGGTGATTAAAATAAGAATGACATCACACTTACCACTCGAGCCAAAGATTATTCTTCCTCCAAAGAGAAGGTTGATGCAATACCTCTTTCGTTGGTCCAACCATCTCCCACAACTCCACCTAACAACGGTCCTTTTCATCTCGAACGATCGAGCCTAGATATAGTCCTTCTCCCTCCTCCAAAGGGTGTTGTTCAAAAATTGGTTTTCAATCCTCATGCGTGTGCTGCCCAGAACTACAATATTGTCGAAAATCTGTCCCAAGCATCGTCCGCGATGTCAGCCCTCGAAGTCCTTCAGAGTTGTCCTATACAACGGAAGGCACTGTTGAAATCTATTGGTGGAATCGATCCTACGGATACAAATTTAATAATTTTTTACTTGAAATATCACATTCCAAGGTTACCTGTTCAAGGATAAATTCGTGAGTGCGGACACAGACCAATCTCCCCAGATCCACCTGGATCTGGAACAAACTGTGACAGAATATTACTCTTTCCCTAGTTCTAAAGTATTGAAGGGACAAGAGAAGAAGGATGATGTACTTACTTTATGAAAGCTCTCCTTATCTCTGTTGCTCCTCGCTCTGCTACAATGCTCTTGCGTCGTCCAATCACAACAACACAAACCAATCACAGCAAAGACATTAATATATTCAAAACTCTAGACTATACATGTGATCAAGGAATCATGTAATAAGATGGTATCATCATTATGGGAAAGGGACATATTCATGTATTATATTAACTGAAA
>JZKD02S2300661.1:28518-40748 GCA_000966675.3 Picea glauca | reverse complement strand
CCCCGCAGAGGGGGTACCCCCCCTCTGCACTCCCCTGCGTGGAAGAGTGTACATACTTCTGGGGTGTAAATACTTCATGGGGTATAAACACGGCTGAAAGCAAGGACCTCTGCATTAGGAAGATAATCAGGCTCCACAACCAACATGTCAAATGTAGAAACTGAATATTTCACTATCACAACCTGTTCTGTCAAATTTGTCACTGAGAAACATGTTATTGTATACTCATCAACCAATTTGATCTTATCACATATACCTCAAACACTATACCACGAGTTTGTACCTCAAACCATGTGCTATAACCTCACTATTA
Source organism: Picea glauca (assembly GCA_000966675.3). Lineage (NCBI taxonomy): Eukaryota > Viridiplantae > Streptophyta > Pinopsida > Pinales > Pinaceae > Picea > Picea glauca. The sequence continues at coordinate 40,435 of JZKD02S2300661.1, read as the reverse complement.
TACAACCTTTATTTGTACCAATAACTTCAGCAACATACCTCAACCAAAAGCCCTCAAACATGAACCAATACTAAACTTCAGTAGATCTGTCTCATATCAACTCTACAACGAGCCATAAACTTCTAAGAGGGCATCCAACAGATTTACAAAAAAAACCCTCAACCAGATTCATAAATTCAACACTACACATATGAAAACCATACATTTTTTTCCTTCTTGTAGCATTTTGTTGTCGCAGTTCTGCTGTAGCGATTTTCCTGCCACATTTTTTCTGCGACAGTTTTCCTACCGTGATTTTCCTGCCACGTTTTTTATGCGGCACTTTTCTCTATCAATAATACATTCTCAAATAACATTTCACAAAATAGATATTCAATGATATTCAATAGGTGCTAATGGGAGATCATTTCTCTCTTATTTATACTTCCATGTAGTTTCCTCAAGGAGTTACCTTCTAACCAACTTAACCCACTTTCCTTCTTTTAGGGCTAAGCCACTTCTAACCACTTGTCAACTTCTAACTCACTTTGCTACAAATAGTAAATTCTCCACTTCTAGTTGCAACTAAATTATTTTTAATTATTTTCTTATTGCAACAACTTAACCCATGACTAACTCCTAGCTTCACCCACTTGACTACTCAACTTCTTCTAGGAGCTTCTAGAATTAATTTGACTTCTTTGACCTTCTGAATAACTCATGAGGGTTCTCCACTTCACCAGGCCGTAACTCTCTAACCATGAGTTATGTGATGTTTCGTATATCACCGGAAATGGCATGACATGTACTATCCATCTAGAATAGTCTTACCTACAAATATATTAAACTTCATACAATTATACATCAATCAAACTGAAGTCCCTTAATCATACTATTTGGGCTACCGGACTTGCTTCAAGGGTTGACATCAATGACAACCAACCCAATTAAAGTAAAATTGAATTAATTCCCTACTCAAACTAGAAGAGGAAAGGACTAAAGCTAAACATAAGTTTGATCAAAATAAAAAAATCGTCAAACGATGGTTTGATGATAGCTCTTCCTCTAATAGGAATTTTGAAGTAGGAGATTTAGTACTTAGGTGGGATAAGGCACATGAGGATAAAGGGGAACACACGCAATTTCAACATATTTGGCTGGGACCATTTATTATTACAGAAAAACTTGGTCATAGCACATTCTGATTACAAACGTTGGAAGGTCAGTCTAAGACCTTTCCAGTGAATGGTCAAATTTTGAAGAAGTATTTTTCCTGATTCCCTTGTGGGAGATCAGTGTTATAAATATGTTTTCATTTTTTTCAATTTGGTGTGTTTTGGTGTTGATTTGATTGGGTTCTTGTTTTGTGGTTTTGCTTTGAAAAAGTCTAATTTTATCGGTTTTGCTTCCTTTTAGAATCGATTTTTCCAGCATACTTATCTGGTAAAGGAAGATTTTGTGTTGCACAATAACTGAGATCTCATCAAGAAGGAAATATTTTAAAAGATGTCACCCTTGTGTTGACTCTCAAATTACTCTGACTAGTTAATCCCTGGTTTTGAAAAATATGTTTTGAGCTTTGTTGATAACTCTTTCTAAAGTTTTTTATCATCATTCAAAAAGCTTTATCTTCAACCCACATTAATGAAATAATAGATAAAACATATTCACAAGATGGTTTAATTTTAAAGGAATCAGTTTCAGGAAAGCACAATTAATCGATAAAAGTTTGGCAACCTTCAACTTTTTACGTCATCTCGTGCTCTTAAGGAGTTCTTCATATCTGTTTCCCCATCTATTAGAATATCTCCCAAGAGATTAATAATTATAATAGCATGATCTTTCTATTAAAAAGAAACAAACCTAAAAGGTTAACTGAAGGATAGGAGGTCTCATCACAAATCGACCTATCATGATCATGGATTCTTGCAAAGTGACATTACCATTGTTGGTTACCAAGATGGGGTAATGGCTTTCAGTGACAGAACTGAAGGATGAGAGATCTCATCACGAGTCGACTTGTTCACTTATGTTGGTGTTTTGTCAATGACACTACCATCAGCTAGTCACCAAGCCAGGGCAGTGGCCTTCAATTGATTCCCAAAAAGATAAGAAAGCAACACTTAACTAATATTACAAGGATTAGTTTGCTATGTATCTACATCTACTCAATGGGATTAAAGCATATGAATGGATTAAAAGGTACCCCTTTCAAGTCTATAAATGCTTGTTGGTTGCAATGGCCATGTCTGTGGTATTGAAGTCATTATAATGTTGTGACTCCCTCGATTAGCTTGTCTTTCCCCATAATGATTCCCAGTAAAGTTTATTGTTTTGTATTAATTGTGAGTTTTTTTCAAAGTTTTTGAATGATGATGGAAATAATTTGAATATTCCTTGATATTGAAAAGTTTAATAAACACTATATAAACCTGGGATGAAGCTTTTCAAGTTATTTGAGGGTTTAGATTTTAGGAACATCTTATCCTCCATTCCTTGATATTTACAAATTTCAAATTTTTATGCAGAGATAATCATTCCTCCCAGTAAGTTGTCATTTGTTGGCCTAGCAACAAGTCCCTTCCATTTTTCTAAAATGAAAGGGACCCCCTATAATTTTAGTTTCTATTCATTAAGACTTCTCATTTACATTATTTTTTGAAGTCTCAATTAATCATCATTTTCCTTACAGATATGATTAGTCAACAAACCATCTTGAACGTTGGAATTTTCTTTTGGGATTTTTCCTTACATTTTCATGTTTTGTTTTGGCATAGGTAGTTGTTTTAATGGTCTATTTGATTGTTTCTACTGGGCATTTTCATATCGCTTCGAATTGGCCAATCCCTCACATTCATCATTATATCGAATGTCATTAAATCGTTGATCGCTTTGAATTTCATGATTGAAAGCATGGAATTCAAAGATGATTATGAGGATCGTTTCCACCTTATGTCAAGAAAATTGAAACATTTCAAACTTCTATAAATGTCATTGATGACAAGGTCTAATTCTGGCTAATATCATCAGGACCTAAGTTCTACACTTAATTTTGAGTTGGTAAAATGTTGATATTGTTTCAAATTCAATAATGGTTTGTTATCTTATTTTGTTACATATTTTTTCTCATTTTTCCAACTTGTCTGTGAACTCTTGGATGATACTTTATTCACATAATTTGCCTCTAATTTAGACCCTGGCATCTAGTCATTGTTCTAATTATAATTCCATGACAACATTGGCAAAATTGTTGAGGTTATGATCATTGTTTGAATTAGTTATTATATTTCAAGTTGTCTATGTTTGATTAAAGACTACTAGCTTGATTAAATTTAATATATGCATGGTTGAATAGTGCAATGTTTTGTTTTCTATTCATCGAACTTTATCATTTTATGAGATTATGCATATAATCCATATCCAACATGTTACATATAATGAGTGGCAGGGCTATCATTATCATTAGATGACTTATCAAACCTCTTGGCGCTTAAGTATTGTGCTAGGTAACTAGACATATTATTTTTAGTTGTCTATATGACTAGACTTTAATAGCATCGTGGCGACAAGTTAGGAGTTTGGTTCAATGTTTCACAATAATTCAACACCTGCAATTTGGAAATTCATTGTAAATTGTTCTGCATGTCACCTTATTCATCATGCAATGACCTTATAATTCTACCTACGCGCAGAGTGATTGAAAGTCGAAGTACAATGGCATTTTGTGTCAATACCATGCCTATTCAGAGCAGCGTGGCTCGTTTTTGTTGTTATTTCCAGAAGGGTTAGGGTTTTTTCATTTGGTTCTGTCCCATATCTAGTCACAAAATTTTCCCTATCCCTATTGAAACCCCCCTTTACTTCGATTATTCGGGCTTATTCATGGTGCCCGTAGTTTGATTCGAACCGGGTGGTGTCGAAATCGTCGAGTCTAACAATGATGCGCTCTCACTCGTGAAAAAGGATAGGATGGTGGGAATTTATACATACTTTTCATGGCCACGATGTCAAAGTTTCTAGGGCTTTTTCCCAATCCTTTAATGGTCAGACGGCTCATGCGGGAGACTTAGAATTCCCTGTGAATGAAGTATGGATATCTGAAGCTACCCATTTGCCATTTGTCGATGAAAGATGGTTCAAGAACTGCTCGATCAAAAACATGTTGGAATACTGAGGGGGGTTGAATCAGTATGAGCACTTTTTACCACTTTCAATCATAGTATATATAAACTTCAATTTTATCAGCAATATTCAGTAGTTTATCACTTATGCATTCAGTGTATCATTGTATCATAAACAGTATCATTCATCAGTGCATAATAAACAACCACAAATACGCAGTACACCAGAGATTATGTGGAAACCCAAATGGGAGAAAACCACGGAATGTTTTCTTATATATATCAAGAATACATTCATAGAAAGCACCAACTTCCAAATTCTCCAGCACCAACCCTCTGATTTACAGGCACCAACCTGAAGGAAACTCCAACTCCCTGAGTTCTTTGGCACCAACTAGAAGGAGGCTATGACCCCCTGATTTACAGGCTCCAACATGAAGGAAGCTCCAACTCCCTGAGTTCTCCAGCGCCAACTGAAAGGAGGCTACAACCCCCTGATTTACAGGCACCAACTTGAAGGAAGCTCCAACTCACTGAGTTCTTTAGCACCATCTAGGAGGATATAACCCCATTTTCTTGCCCCGTCCCGTCGCCCTGAAATACAAGTGTAGACTCATTGTCACTACCATTGATCAACCTGTAACTGTCACTATCATTGATACATCAACCAACTTGTCACTGTCACTGTCACATCAACCAACCTGTCATTGTCACAATCACATCAACCTGTGACTACCACTATCACATCAACCTGTCACTATCGTTGTCACATCACCCTATGACTACCATTGTCATTGATGATCAACCAATCATCCAACCTGTCATTGTCCCTGACACTGTCTCTCTCACTGATATACCAAAACCATCACCATGCCATGTACATCAACCATGAATCAAACATGTACCATCTCATGCATCAACCATCTACCATACTATGTACAAAAACCATGTAACATATCATGTACATCAACCATATATATAGCATGCATCAACCATGCACCGAAACCTGTACCATACCATGTACCAATATCACCAAGAAGTGCCTCTAGCAATGTACTATATCACCATCAACTCATGAACCAACTTGTACCATAAAATGTGCCTCAACCATATACCATATCACTCATGATATGTTTCAATCATGCCATACACAATGTACCATAATATATCATCAATGAAGTGCCTCAAACATGTGATAACATCACCATGACATATACCAAACCAGATATCAAGATAGCCAAGATATGTCTCTAACAATGTACCATGATATCATCAAGATGTGTCTCAATATGTACCAACATCACCAAGACTTGCCTCAAGCATGTACCACAACATCCAATGCATGTACCTCAAACATGTGCCATAACCTCACCAAGAAGTGCCTCAAACATGCATCAATATCACCAAGAAATGCACCTCATACATGTGTCAAAGATGTGTCTCAAACCAAGCACCAAAGATGTGCCTCAAGCATATATCAATGCCTCAACAAAATATTAAAGGCATGACCATAACATCACCAACATGTAACCAAGATGTACTTCAAAGCATGTGCCTCAAGCATGTGTCAACATCCATAAACCATGTACCAAGAGATACCATCAAACATGTTCCATATCACTTATGATACACCTCAAGCATATACCATACAGCGAACCATATGTCAAGTATCCAATATGTGTCTCAAGGCATATACCAAAACTCACAAAGACATGCCTCGAGCATGTGCCAACCCTTCCAAGATGCAAGCCTCAAAACACATAGAATAGCATACCTTTAAACATGTAGTTAGCCTAATACATAGGATTTCAGACATGTAGCTCTTCCTCGGCCTCAATAACCTGGTACTAACATCCCTTACCAAATTTATCTCAGCCTCGCAGGACTAACCCATGCATCCCACAAGGCCTCGCAGAACAAAGGTCGTACAACCCGCGGGAATGCCTTGTGGGACACCAGTAGCCTAACCTTCAGGGGTCATCCAAACTAGGGTTTCTCAAAAACCATCGCTCTCCTCTGTGATCCCAAGACTTCTCCTTTGCACTTCCTTCGTTGCCTCATACTCACTACCTCGAATTAGTGTGCTCACATAGAAGATATTCAATAAAGTTGTGTATATAAGAATGAAAGGCTTCTTAAAGTGTATTTATACTTTTCCAAGTGCCTTATTTCCTTAACTTAAGGGTCAACCTGTATTTTCTTGTTTTAACCACTTTACCCTTTAATTAATGACTTGTAGCATCTTGTTATAACCATTTAGAGGTTTCTTACCCATTGTTCAGGACTTCCAACTTCATGACCTCATAATTCCTCTATTGTGAGGAACTATATGACGTTCCACCTACCGTTGGAAATGGCATGACGAGTATTATCCATCTATGAGTGTGTTACATGCATTTACATTGCCCTTCATGTCCTTATTCCTCAAACAACTTCAGGCTTCAAGATCACACCTCTGGGGCTTCTTGTAGACTTCTTCAAGTACACCCATCACATATGTTGATATCAATGACAACCACCATTGTTGACATCAATGACAACCAACTATCCAACAACATCAATGACAACCAATTATCCAACAAAACATTTCTTGAAGCAAGTTGATAGCATCCAAAAAATCAAGCTACCACAAGAAAGGTATGGTTGTGACTCTGTTGAAAAAGCCAACTATCCAACAACATCAATGACAACCAATTATCCAACAAAACATTCCTTGGAGCAAGCTGATAGCATCCAAGAAATCAAGCTACCACAAGAAAGGTATGGTTGTGACTCTGTTGAAAAAGCCATGGCAGAATCTTTTATTCGTTATTAGGCAATTTATTACTTGTGAAGGTCGATATGGATTTGTGTTTTATTATCACATTTGTCTCTTAATGGAGTTCCTCGAGTATGAACTAAATTTACTCAATTACCTCCTCAAAAGCCTCACGAAAATGTCTAAATTCTACCAAAGGGGCTTTAAGAACCCCGATAGGAGCCTTTTCCATTATGGCCTAATCAAAGTATGGTGATCGATCCTCTTGGCATCATAACTCTATTTGATTATAAAAAGAGTTTGGTGAGATTGGATGAAGAGGAGAGGATGAATGGATTATGAATTTTGCTTGTGGAAAAACAATGAAAAGACTTTTATGTAGAGATATTTGTAAGTCTTGTTTCTGAATGTTTTCAATACATCATTTACAGCAGTATTTTCTTTAAATATTCATTGCTCTTGCTTAAGTTGTTTTTCAAAAGAAATCTAGATTGTGTTCCAGATTCTCTTGAAAATCACAATATTGTTGGTTAAGGTTAATTCATTGTCATTACTTATATGTGTTAATCTTTGAATGGCCATTTGGAGATCAATGGTTAAGGTTCTAATTCATTGTCCTTACATTGATTCTTTTGCATGAACTTTCTTTAAATATTCATTGTTCTTGCTTAAGTTTTTCAAAAGAAATCTAGATTGTGTTTCAAATTCTCTTGAAAATCTCAACACTGTTGGTTCTTTGAATGGCCATTTGGAGATCAATGGTTAAGGTTCTAATTCATTGTCCTTACTTACATTGATTCTTTTGCATGAACGGAAGGGTTATGTTTCGACTATTATGATTGTCATCATCTATAGTTCTATTAATCTTTTAATAAATTATATGTGTTTCATTTATGAAATGTTCTTCAGAAATTGAAAATCGCATATAATTCATTTTGCCATGCAATTAGAGTCGATGACATAATTGTTTCACTTTCACATGACTGGAAGATTATGAAACTTTACTTAGTTGTGTCTCAGTTAGTTTTTTTAAATTTCAGATTGTCTAACGCTTGTCCCCTATTAGCAAGATGTTTCTTGCTTGTAGTCGATAGATGATTATTATGTTGATGTGCAGGTTGATTCAGTTGTTAAATCTAGTTTATGCTCTTGGCCAAGATAGTTTTTTTTTACTTTCTTTTAGCTTTTTTGCAGTTTGTCTATATTTATAGTTTTAATATGAGACATGTATTAAAAATTAGTCAAATTACTGCGACTATTTTGATTAGCTTTATTTTTCCCATATTTAAGAGCGACTTTCTCTAGTTTAAATAAGGATATGCGAATTAATTTCAGCTAGTTTTTAGTTTTTCAGTGTTTTGTGAGAATTCATATAGTTGTATTTTATACGATTAGATTTTTTTTTAAACTTATAATACTCATCTTTTGCCTGAGATTTAGCTCCATTTCTTGATCAAAATTTCCATTTTACAAGATTCTACAACCTTGTAAATCCTGTACAAAGTAGTTAGTTTTCTCTTATTTGTATTCATTTAAAGTAATTACTGTAAATATTTTAGATTTGTCTAGTTGTAAAATATTAGTCAGTAGGACCCTTTGGAAATCTTTTCCACATCTCTTCTCTTACGAGGGAAGATTCTCTCATTGGCTAACAGAGCCATAAAACCCGTCAGAAACAACCCTACCAAACGGCTTGGGTTCTGCTCTAAGGACCTTGGACCGGGTTGTTTCTCCTTCGTTGACAAGTGGTCAATTCTTCCCATCAACAAGGCCTAAAGAACAAAAAATTCCGGGGTTGGTGTCTCCCATGGGACAACAGTACCCACAAGCATATAGTGGATTTTAACATATGTCATAGCTCATTGTTTAACAAATGAAAAGCTGAATCTATCTTGGCCCTTGGATCTCTTATCTAAACTAAACCTTTAACCAGTGCTGGCTGGGTGTTATTCTGCAGGTGGAAGTTGCAATCTGCGACACACATGAGGACACAGAAAAAGTAATCTCTCTTCGAGATGGAAGGAGACCACGTATGCTTGGTCTAAGAATTCTATTGGTTTACTATTATTACCCTTTTATGTGTCATAGATTCTACACATATATTAGTTCACACATGAAGTGTACAGAGAAACCATATACATCACCAAATGACAGCATGCCTTGACTATATTGAACTTGCTTTTAGACATGGTAAAGAGAAACTAAAGATTAGTATTAAAGTGGTTATGGGACCATCAAATTGTGAATTAACCCAATGGGTGGGTATGTCAGGTTGCACCATTGAACGTTCTATAATAAAAAAATAGTAATTACATCAGTACCACAACAACATAGAGGGGAGGGCAGTGGGGGCAGGTGAGAAGAATAAATCTCATAGACAAATCAATACACTTCGGGAATATTTCTAGTAGATATAGCATACAATTAGTTTGATAGCCTTTGCCTGTAAACATTGCAAGTTGCCATTCACATTGACCACATGAAAAATCACACTGAGAAGGAAGTGTTACGATATAAGGTTGATCTAAAATTGCATTTAGGAGATACCTGCCCTATATTTCACAACTCAAAATAGTATCATACTTCTATGCAGTGGGAGATGACAAATGTTAGCAGATGAGTTGTCCTGTGAATATGCTCATGAGCTCATGAAGTTGCCAAAAGATCATCAGATCATTTTAGCTGATTCTTTCTCTATCCTCGAAAATTGACAATCACTTAGGTGAAGCAGGGAAATCAAAGGTTGACAAACAGCCTGGATTGACTTCATTTCCTATGAAAACCTTAAATTTTGAAGCCTACCCACAACCATGTTTGGAATGTATCCCATGACCTCGTGACAATTGACGTTGACGAATATCCATCGAGGTCCAAATAAACAATTTCTTTGGATTGGAGATCAAGGCTATATTGAAACATCATTCCTTCCAAAAAGGTTGTTTCTCATATTAATACCCAAGTTTCTAAATTTTAAAATTCTGTTAAAGAATATTAAACGAATTGTCAAAGAAGTAAAACTGGATGTTTATGGGAGAAATATTGTTTTCATTCTAATCAACATGTTGATGTTGGATTCATCTTCACTCCAAACATCTTCAACAACTTGTAATTTTAAATTATTCCCAGAGAACTGTCATGTTTGTTGCTTCTGCTTTTAGACTCGATGCACTTAACCTACACTGATCAAATATCAATTTGGTCCTTTGAAAGTACCTGCCAGATTCCTCTATGGAGCTTGCTAAGCAGGTAGTCCCCAGAAGGTTGTTTCTGTCTAGAGCACTTGAGTTGGATGAGTTAAAGGCAGCCAGGCAGGAGCTCAAGAAAGATAAATCTCCAACCCTGATGGTCTTTTGGTGGAATTCTACAAGCTAATGTGAATATGTCAGGAAGCGATCAGCTATGGTACTTGAGTTGGATGAGTTAAAGGCAGCCAGGCAGGAGCTTAAGAAAGATAAATCTCCAACCCTTATGGTCTTTTGGTGGAAATCTACAAGCTAATGTGAATATGTCAGGAAGCGATCAGCTATGGTTGTATGGGGGAACTGGTTAACTCATCACTAAAGGATTCAAAAGGGATTTGGTAGGAGGGTGACTTCTAATCACACTTCTTAATGTCTCGCTTCTTATTCACTGCCCCTATCTTGTTGAAGGGTTCCCTACTGGGATGATTACAGACAGTTGCAAATCCTTGTGGCACTCAGTCCAGTTGCTTGCCATTGGCTTTCTTTGGAAGCATTGATATAAAATGACCTTTCAGGAATATCCTTCCCCTTTTAGCTTAGGGGAATTGAGAAGTTTTAAGCAGGGCCTGACTTTGCTTGTGAAAGTCAAACATAGTGTCTTTCGTCGTTATGTTGAATCCCTTTATTTTGGTGCGGAAGAACATATGCTCGTTTTTTTGGCATTTTTTAGGGCGGGAACTTCCCAGTACCTGTGTTGTTTGTGTGATGTAAACTCACTGACCTATGATTTACTTATTCGTTCTATAAAGTAATATAAGCAGCTTTCAGAAAAAAATATCCATTTAATTTTTGAGACTTGAAAGCAAATGTGTCCTCTGGCAGCCAGTCTGGGAGCTCATTATCTGTTAGAATTGGGCTTTGAATTTACTGGGTTAGAAACCACAGTTGTTAAACAATTCTCCAGATAAAGGAGTGATCAGTTTTAAAATTACAGGCTTCTTCACAAATATGGAGACTCAAAAGTGGCAAAGAATGCCTACACGTTTTTAGAAACAAAGAGAACGATAATCTTCTAATAAGTAAACAAACTCCATATATGTCTCAATGACCAAAAACAAACACCACTGAACATGTTTAGTTTTAACTCCAACATTCAAATATACCAGAAAAGCAGAAGGTATTAAGAAGAGAATTGCGGTAGGTTACAAAATTTTATAACTTACCCCAAACTCGGAAATGAGAGCCCTATGTTGGCATTCTTCAAATGAAAACTACTCAAGATTTGCTGAACAACTTAGAATTCTTTGTTTTATAGAGATCCAGTAAACTACACAATAAGAATGAGATACTTAATATCAGCCTCCTCAAATTTATAACAAATAAATCTTTACTGCACCGCCATTGGCCAGCCGACCATAGAAAATGAATCAATATAAATTTCAAATTAGTCAGCTAAACCATCTTTGTAACCAATACAAAAACCATTGCCTTGAACATTAACTAATCTATACAGGATTTGGCATAACAACATTCCCTAATTCTTGCACCTGAAAATATAATACAGTTGATAAGTTCTTTGCAATTAAAACTCATCTCTAAGGCCCAGCTCAGCCTCAAGATCGTCATCTTCTTCAAATAGTTTCAGTAGGCGTGCATGTTGTTCTTCTCTCTTTTTCTTTTGCCATTTCTTATAGAGGACTGTTGCTATACCTACGACTGCCAGAATTGCAAAACATATGATCATGACATTAAGCCCAGAGTTGCTCTTAACAGAGACGTGTGCATCTCCATTTGTAGGATCATCAGACAAACCTGCAGACCATTGATGCACAGAGAATAAGCCACCCAAAAGTCACTCTCAACCATGTATCCATAAT
>JZKD02S2300661.1:0-11760 GCA_000966675.3 Picea glauca | reverse complement strand
TTAATAATTGTCACATGGTTAAATTTACAATTTAAACATGTGACTTATTATTACAACTTAACCTAACCCTAAACCCTAACCGTGCCCTAACCTTTTACTATATAATAGACCCCCCCTCTACTCCAAATAACATTCACACCTTCTATTGTTGTAATAGCGTGGAGATGCTTGGTCTGCGGCCTCAGTCTTGCTGTTGATTTTCAGAAGTGTGGAGCGGTCCATTATTTTGCTGTAGTGAAGGAGCCGCAGCCTCACTCCTGACCTCCTGTGCACTCTAAGTGCTGCCGCGGGTGTCTTCCTGTAGTAGCCGTCCTCCTTTGTGGCTGCCGCTTCTGTCTTGTGGCTACTGTGGTTTGCTGTAACAATTATAGGAGTGCTGGGGAGTGCCGTGGTCTCAAATCTGCTGAGGGTTGGCTGTATAATATTGCTGAAGGATTGTTTTGCTGAAGGTGCCAATCCTACAATGCTGTAGCATTGTTTACTGTGGGTGCCACATCCTGTCTCAGCTGTTGGTATTTTTATTCAAGAGTAAAACCCTTACCCAGATCTTGTCTAGTCCTGAGGGTCTCTTTTTCTTTGGCTGGGAAGGGTTTGGGTGCTTTGTGTTTTTGTTCCAGTAACCCTAACCTTGGTGGCAAGAAAATTCTTTCTATCTCTGGCATAAAAGATCTTATTGAAGATCCATGAACTGAACCTTTAACTGAGCATAACAAACAAGGATTTACACCTTTTGTGGTCTTGTGCTATCTTCAGAGGTAAGGTAGGTACCAGGTATGTCTCCTATCTACTTATTCTAAAGATTCAGATCTGAGTTTTGCTTTATATAAATATGCATTGCATAGACCTATAAAATGTGTTCCTTATTTACTGCACAGTTACATAGATCTGTTGTTACACTTAGAAGATCTTAGCTTTACTGTTTGGTTCAGAACTAAGTAATATAGATCTACTGTTACTCTTAGAGGAGCTTTTCATAAATGTTTGAGATCTGAGTTTATGGCATATAGTCTGAGTTTACTATGGTATTGTTTCATTGAATGAGCATTGTCTAATCTGCTGTTACTGTTTTCTTCTAGATCTGCTATTAATGTTTTAAGATCTGAGATCTATTATTTATGATCTATGTTTGTCTTCTTCTATTATCACTGCCTATTATAGATCTATCTCTATATGGTGTTTATGTTTCAGATCTAAGGTGTTTTAGCTTTGAAATTTAAAAGAGACTGCTGTTTTCAACTTTACCCTAAAATCTAACAGAATGGACTGCACTGAAAAAAAGAGGGACCCTCTAGGGCCATGCTCAAGTCGTCTGGATCTCAGCACTCCATGTCTAGAACCTGTGGGCCTCGAGACATCATCTCCTTAGTTATCCCTAGGCTAGGGGATAACAGTAACAATGCCACAACTTCACCCTCCAACGACACCTCTGTTGTTGCAAATACAATCGCCCCATAGAAATAATTCGCTGCTACTCTCCAGAACTCGTTTTGGTCAGTATACTTGCCCCAACAGAGGAATATGGTCTTTCTCTCAAAGATGAAAGACCTGTGTGCAAATAAAATCAGATTTTTTGTCCAAACTCGTATCGGAGATGATAACTCGACTTCCTTGACACAGAGATGTGTCGAGCCTCACATACAATAAACCAACAAGAGCACCCACGATTTTCTCTTAGGGAACTCGACCTCCCACTTCCAAAAACTCGTCCCACTAATGAAGAAGATTTTCGCCCACGACAAGGGAATAGACCTAATACTCAAATAAACTTTCCTTCTCCACAACTCAACCCTTACAAACCCAAACTCAGCTTCCGCAAGGAAATACAATCACCACAAACGATGGAAAACCTGATCCAACTGAAACACAATGAAGAAAGTGGTGTGTTCTCCTCCAAATACCACTGAAATGTTCCTAATACTGTTGTTATGAATTCTTTCTCACTGCTGTAGCATTTTCATGAAATTTTTGTGTATTGACTTTCGTCAAACACTTAGGCTTAGGTGTTTCTTACTGCCATAATTGCCATAAGATCCAACCAGGGTCTTCAATGGAGCTTCAGGGGTAGATCTATCTTCAGCAATGGTATTATCAATGGTGTATTGCCGCTGTCATAGCAGCCATTTTGGTATTATGGTTGTATTAAGCATTCTCATAATAATAAAGATGTTTGTGTTTCTCTCATTTTATGTGTATCTAATGTGTATGCAAGGTGTTTTGGCAAATTATAAGGGTTTTTAGCAAAATTAATGCCCTAAATCTTTTTTTTAAGTAAAACCCTAGTTTTTTTATTTAACCGGGATCTTACAGTGGTATCAAAGCATGATCTTCGACAACTGTGAGGGTTTGCTTCATATTTTGGTTTAGTTCATGGTGAAGAGGAGATCCCTTCAGTCCAATTCCAATTTCAGGTTTGAGAATTTTTCTTCAGGAGGGTTTTTGAGATTTTTAGAAAAGTGATTCTTCCCACTTGGCACGAATTGGTAGAGGCAATCTCTGCAAGGCGAAAACCCTCTTCTCTATTATTCGACTTGCCCATTGGAGCTTCAGTTCTAATTTCATCTTCAGCACTCTAATGGAGAGGTTGTGGCATGTTCCAAGGACCCTATCCTTGATCCAGAGATCGTGGTTAGTGGATAATCATCTTATTGAGGGTCGAATCTTTGTTATCTCTGGCAAAGATCTCTCAAGAGCGACTTGGACACCCATTTGAGAATATATTCCAGCTATTCTGGGCACTTCTCTATTTCCTTGGCAATTTGTATGACTTGTGGTTGAATTGTTGAAGTGGGGAATCGATCTTTCCACTGCTGGTTCATAAAATCTCCTGGTGTGGCGCCCTTCGCCTGAACTGGGCATATCTCTTGGCACAAAAACTGAGATAAATTGTTGCTGCTTGAAGGCTGAGTTAGTTGTTTGGAGTCGAATTCAAGCTGTGGGACTGAGAGAACAACTGCAGGCCGAGTTAACTAGCAGAGGGACTAAAATATCTGCTTGGGACAACTTTATCCCTTGAAAAAGGGGCGAATTTCACCTGTGGGGCCAAGTTGGACAGTGAAGGGTCAAATTTTAAAGGGAGTTGAGTTAACTCTGTTCTGGGCAGCGATTCCTTGTGTAGGGGTCGAATTCCTTCATTTGGAGATTGTATCTTCGCTAGCTAGCTCAGTTTTTTTGTGTGGTGGCCATCCTTGAGTTCTGGGTGAATTATTTTGCAGCAGGGATTGAAATCGGGTGTTGGGCAAGTTTGGTTAGAACCTGGGAGAGTTCCCTCTCTTGTGGGTCGTATTCTCCTGGCTAGGCGCATATTCTGAACTTGAGGGATGAGCTCTCATCTGCATAAGTCAAGATCCAACAAAGATTTGAGTTTATTCATAAGCTGGGAGTCATTCTTGACGTGGGAGACTATTCTATTGCTTGGGATGACTCAGCTCTTCCCCAAATCGAGTTCTGGCCAGAAAAAGGGGCGATTCCTCCATGAGGGCAACTCCACTGGCAGCAACAACAATTCCATTCAAGCAAATCGTGGACAACAACCCTCCTACAACAAATAGAAGTTTTTCCTAGAATTATCTCAAGCACATCTGTGAGTTATCCATATGAATGTGTTATCCTTGTATGCTGGAAATGAAATAAAAATAATTCTGCTGTGTTTATTGAGTATATCAGTTCCGTGTGTGTGGATTTCTTTCATGTATTTGCGGTATACATCTTTGCTGTGTTCAAGCCATTAAATTGGCATATTTAAACGGTCTAAACCCACTCGTAACACTACAGAAGATTAAAGAAACACCACAACAGAGAATTTGGCAATTATGGCAGTAAGAAACACCTACAGCTGATATAGTTGAGAAAAACACAGCATAGATATTTTGTTTCATTTCCCAGCATCTAACTGATTCTTGATATTAGAAGCAACTCACAAGTTTGCTGGTACATTTCAGATGGAAATCTCTTATTTGTTGGAAGGGTAACAATGCCACAAATTCGCCCTCCAACGACACCTCTGTTGCTGCAAATACAGTCGCCCCACAGAAATAATTCACTGCTACTCTCCAGAACTCGTTTTGGTCAGTATAACTTGCCCCAGCAGAGGAATATGGTCTTTCTCTCAAAGAGGAACGACCTGTGTGCAAATAAAATCAGATTTGTTGTCCCAAACTCATCTCGGAGATGACAACTCGGCATCCTTGAAACAGAGATGTGCCCAGCCTCACATATACAATAAACCAGCAAGAGCACCCACGATTTTCTCTTAGGGAACTCGACCTCCCACTTCCAAAAACCCATCCCACTAATGAAGAAGATTTTCGCCCACAACAAGGGAATAGACCCAATACTCAAATAAACTTTCCTTCTCCACAACTCAACCCTTACAAACCCAAACTCAGCTTCCACAAGGAAATAGTCACCACAAATGATGGAAAACTCGATCCAACTGAAACACGGTGAAGAAAATGGTGTGTTCTCCAAATACCACTGAAATGTTCTTAATACTGTTGTTATGAATTCTTTCTCACTGCTGTAGCATTTTCATGAAATTTCTGTGTATTGACTTTCATCAAACACTTATGGTGTAGGTGTTTCTTACTGCCATAATTGCCAAATTCTCTATTGTGGTGTTTTTTAATCTTCTGTAGTGTTATGAGGACCGTTTAAATATGCCAATTTAATGGCTTGAACACAGCAAAGATGTATACTGCAAATACAGGAAAGAAATCCACACACACGGAACTGATATACTCAATAAACACAGCAGAATTATTTTTATTTCATTCCCAGCATACAAGGATAACACATTCATATGGATAACTCACAGATGTGCTTGAGATAATTCTAGGAATAACTTCTATTTGTTGTAGGAGTGTTGTTGTCCACGATTTGCTTGAACGGAGTTGTTGTTGCTGCCAGTGGAGTCGCCCTCATGGAGGAATCGCCCCTTTTTCTAGCCGGAACTCGATTTGGGGAAGAGTTGAGTCGTCCCAAGAAATAGAATAGTCTCCCACTTCAAGAATAACGCCCAGCTTATGAATAAACTCAAATCTTTGTTGGATCTTTGACTTATGCAGATGAGCTTGTCCCTCAAGTTCAGAATATGCGCCCAGCCAGGAGAATACGACCCACAAGAGAGGGAACTCTCCCAGGTTCTAACCAAACTTGCCCAGCACCCGATTTCAATCCCTGCTGCAAAATAATTCACCCAGAACTGAAGGGCGGCTACCACACAAACAAAACTCAGCTAGCTAGCGAAGATCCAATCTCCAAATGAAGGAATTCGACCCCTCCACAAGGAATCGCTGCCCAGGACAGAGTTAACTCAACCCCTTTGGCAAATTCGACCCTTCACTGTCCAACTTGGCCCCACAGGTGAAATTCGCCCCTTTTTCAAGGGATAAAGTCGCCCCCAAGCATATAGTTTAGTCCCTCTGCTAGCTAACTTGGCCTGCAGTAGTTCTCTCAGTCCCACAGCTTGAATTCGACTCCAAACAACTAACTCAGCCTTCAAGGGATAAAGTCGCCCCCAAGCATATAGTTTAGTCCCTCTGCTAGTTAACTTGGCCTGCAGTAGTTCTCTCAGTCCCACAGCTTGAATTCGACTCCAAACAACTAACTCAGCCTTCAAGCAGCAACAATTTATCTCAGTTTTTGTGCCAAGAGATGCGCCCAGTTCGGGAGAATGGCGCCACACCAGGAGACTTTATGAACCAGCAGTGGAAAGATCGATTTCCCACTTCAACAATTCAACCACAAGTCATACAAATTGCCAAGGAAATAGAGAAGCGCACAGAATAGCTGGAATATTTGCCCGAATGGGTGTCGAAGTCGCTCTCGAGAGATCTCTGCTAGAGATAACAAAGATTCAACCCTTAATAAGATGATTATCCACTAAACTCGATCTCTGGATCAAGGATAGGGTCCTTGGAACAATGCCACAACCTCTCCATTAGAGTGTTGAAGATGAAACTAGAACTGAAGCTCCAATGGGCAAGACGAATCATAGAGAAGAGGGTTTTCACCTTGCAAAGATTGCCTCTACCAATTCGTGCCAAGTGGGAAGAATCACTTTTCTAAAAATCTCAAAAACCCTCCTGAAGAAAAATTCTCAAACCCTGAAATTGAAATTGGACTGAAGGGATCTCCTCTTCACCACAAACTAAACCAAAATCTGAAGCAAACCCTCACAGTTGTCGAAGATCATGCTCTGATACCACTGTAAGATCCCGGTTAAAAAAAAATAGGGTTTTACTTTAAAAAAAAAGATTTAGGGATTAATTTTGCTAAAAACCCTTATAATTTGCCAAAACACCTTGCATACACATTAGATACACATAAAATGAGAGAAACACGGACATCTTTATTATTATGAGAATGCTTAATACAACCATAATACCAAAATGGCTGCTATGACAGTGGCAATACACCAATGATAATAAATCAAAACCTGAACAATGCTCTGCTGAAGATAGATCTACCCCTGAAGCTCCATTGAAGACCTTGGTTGGATCTTCCTCCTTGTCCAACTAGGGTGGATGGTCTCACCACCGAAGCCAAACTACGGTGAAAGGGTTTTGCCAAAACCCTAACAAAAACATTGGCTCACCAAGCACTCCACAAGAAATAATCCCAAAATCTGACATGCCCAAATGACTTGCTCTTCTCTCCCTTTAAAGGCTCATTGGATCTTTCTAGAAAGATCTAACTTGACCTCCTCAAAGCTTCTAGAAGAGCACTTTTTAATAAAGTGACTTTATAATGTTTATCTTTTATTTAAGCCACTTAAAATTAAATAATAATTAATTAAAGATTAGTTGTCAAATTAAGTTTAGACAACATAACCAAATAATTAATTAAATATTTAATTTTTCTAAGCTCGCCAAAAATGGGACATTACAATCCAACTAGACAACGATCTTTACACGTAAATTCTAGATCAATGAGGACAAATCAAGAGATTTCGCAACATCAGTTTTGTGCAGAATGAGCCCAATTCAGTCACTAGCGGTAGATTCCATAGAAAGTGCATGACATGGACTGTACGGACGTTTCTTCAAAGCGGATTCTTCCAGATTTCCTATTGTTTTCGTTTCTAGTCAAACGTATGCCAAATGGAAGCAACCAGCCAAAGATGGTATTCGAGGCTGGAGGAGGTTGGATTGATTTTATCACTCAAAAAATCAAGGGAACAACAAAGGAAAATCATGGATCTCCTATCCCTCATACTCAATACGAGATCTTACCACAATTTTTGCTCATATCTAGGAACAGAATGTTATTTTGAGCAATGTTGTATATGTCGTGTCGAGGAAAGTGTCGGCGAGGGTCTAGAATGTAACTTCTTGGCGACATTGGCGGAAAATGTTGGAATATCTCGGAAAATGTCGCAAGACCTCAAAAAAATACAAAAACACTCATTGTTTTCAATTTTTTTAACTTGTAAAGCAACAACAACATCAAATAAACACTTTGCTAAATAAATATGAAAATACAACCAATAAATAAGGATACATAAGATGTCAAGTGGTCACATATTGTTACTATTGACCACCTATTCAACTAGGGGGTCAACTCCATGTACCATGAAGATATGCATCATCAGATGCTACCAAGTCAGAGACTATTTGGTTCTGCAGGGCATTTTTGGCCTCCAGCACATTTTTTTGTAATTGGGATTTCCGCTCCCCTGCGTGGGATACTAATGTAATAGGTCTGCATGGATCATAGTTAGGTCAATTACCTTAGAATTTCTTCATTAGGAGAGTTCCTTTCACTGAGTATTTTTTTTCCTCAAGTTATTAATTTGGCCTAACCAGCCTTATTAATATCCCTTGAGTTTTTCACTCCCACAAATAATTCCTCCAAAGTGGTGAAAGGCGTTCTAATGGTGTCATCCTCTGGTAGCTAATGTTTAGGAATGATGTAAATGACCATGTAAGACATCTCAGAAAGTTTCGCGGAATTCTATTGAGTCTAGATAGGTTTTTTTTAATTAATTAAAATTGCTTAAGCTTGGATAATTTAATTAATTATTTTTAATTAAAGTTTGATAAATAATGTAAAAACTAGGTCCTTGGGCTTTTGCTAGCGGTATTTGTGCTCAAAAGAAATGGAATGAGACCCCCTACACCCTTGGACCAAGTTTCAGCTCAGTTGGACAACTTTTGCTAGGTGTTTGTCCATAGGGAGTCCAACTCAGTCAAAACAGCAATTTTAATTGCTAGTCATGACATAGTAAAAATGACATTTTTTGTAATTTTGAGCAATTTGAGTATAGTAAATGTGGGAGATGATGAGAAAACATATTCCTAACCTTTTCCAACCCTCACATCACCCCCTCACCTAGCCATTAAGAAAAAACGTCACTTTCCCTAGAGAGGTGTGCCCCCCCTTCTAGAAAGTCTACAAAAAGTTAAAAAAAATAATAAAAAAATTAATGGAAGACTTATTCTATCCCTTGGTGCGCCTCCCTAAACCCTACAACTCATCATTTGACTTGTCAAAGCATTGCCAACTCACTCCAACTCATTGCCACTTCATCCATTCATGCCAAAACCCTAGAGTTGCGCCCCCCTTCTTGAGATTCTCACTTTGACTTGGGTTTTGACACATGGCTCTCATCCAAGAGGGGTAACTTTGCCTTCCCAAGTATAAATAAAGGCCCTCCCTCACTCATTCCTCACCATCTCTTAAGCTATTGTTATGCTACCAATTTCTTCCCTCATCCCTCTCTCATCTTCCATTTTGCTTTCACTCATTCTTGCTCTATTTTTGAGAGGATCTTGTGGCAATTAGTTGCTGCAACTTCCTCGTTTGGGTAATAAGAAAGAGCTTTGGAGGACCTTGGTGTACATGTGATTTTGTCTTGGTGCACATGCTTTAGAGGAGATCTTGTTCCATGTGTTTCTTTATTTGAGATCTAGAGTAGATATCTAAAACAAATTAGTTTGTTTGGATAGATCATGCAATAGTGTAGTTGTAGATCTACTTGATTAGGATAGTAAGTAGAGCAAATTAGTTTGTATTACTTGTTTATCTTAACAACTATTTGTTTTTGTCTCACATTTGCTTCACAAGTTGCAGGTTGTTTCAAGGGTTTGTAAAGTTGGCTTCAAGTTGGAAAACCAACTTCATAACCTAACATAAACTCCTCTCTTTCTTGGTTCTTATATTTCTGCTCATACATATTCAGATCTTGGTTTGCTAACACTCTTAGATAGGTCAATATATCATTTTATATTCTGAAATTTTTATGCAGAAAATTTCTATTGAAAAACAGAAATTTTCTTGACTTTTATGTGTATTTTGCAGCATTTCTAGCAAGCAATAGCTTGCTATTTTTTGCAAGTTCTCGCCATATCTAAGGAAAGTGCTGCCCATTTTCAGCCACAAAACACACAAAGGACCCCTCATTTGATTGGGTAACAATATCCATCATTTTCGCTATCTTTTCTAAGCACTGTAGCAAGCCCAAAGGGGTCCCCAAGTGGCTTGTATTCTCATTTAAATTTTCAGCAAGTTTTTTATTCTTTGCCCCACCTGTCATTAGGACAAGGTTGTGTGGCTAGGTTGTTTTAGTTTAGTTTGTTTATTTTTCCAACCCCCTTTGGCACAAAATAGGAAGGCTTGCCTCCACCTTGTGCCATTGTGAGTGGTTTGTGTTTAGCTTTTTCCTTTCAAGTTTTTCTTTCATTCTTTAGTTGCCTACACCTTGAATGTGAAGTTGGCATAGCCAACCCCCAAAATCGTAAGGTTAGCTTAGCTATTATTTCTAACGTGTTGTGCTAAATGGATTAAAATCATCTAGAAGTACATCTCACACCACTAATGCTAGCTTAAGCCCATGGAGCCATAGGATCTATCTTATGCTTTGAGTTTCCTTTCATTTTGTAAGTTTTATCTCTCAAGCATCTATCTTTTGGCAAATATCATGGGCATGTCATAATGGTTTAAGGCAACTTAATTCTTTTTCATTGCAAGTTATTGTTAAGTTTTTTTCCATGCTTTTCAAGTAACAATCTTATGGTTTAGATCTTCACTTCTTGCAAGTTTAATATTTCGGTTTTGGCACTTTTTCACACTTTTTGGGCAAGCAAATCTCACTTTTACACACCTATACACTACAATTAACTTAGTACATAGGCCTAATAATCAACTAGACTAAATAGGGCACCTCTACTCACCTAACTTTGCCATTTAAACGAGGACAAGAGGAAGCAACGAAAGGTGATAGGCCAGGGATGGTCTTGTGGCGCTCAGCGTCCTTTCTGAGAGTACTCTCTTCCCTTGGGCTGACCTATGGAACTAGGGTAGGCCTTGTTGCCATACTTCTTGAGCACCCAACAGTTACTTGGTACAAGCGGGGGGAGTGTTCGGTTGACACTTAGCTAGGAGTCACTCTTAACTAAACAACTTAATCAACTCCTTTAATCCACTATACAACTTTGGGCATCAACTTGATATATCACTTTTGTGGTTGACACTTAACTAATCTTGCAATCAACTTTCATTTCACACTTACATTTCATGCAAGTTTAATTTATGTGTTGTGGATTAATATCTAAGTAGTCATAGTTGTGTTTTTGAGCATTTTCCCTTCAAGTATATCTTTTTAAGTTAATTGGTTTGGTCCCTCGAGAGGTTGCGCATTCTTTGGAGGCACTTCCTTGTTGGATCTTGTGTAATCTTGCTTGCCATTGAAAGCAATCACAATAGAATCGTGCATCCCTTTGGGAGACATTATGTTGTTGAGCATGTTAGGCTTGATGTGTTGAATGTTTCCTTTTGAGTATCTTTAATTTCCTGCACATACAAGCGAATTTAGTTAGTATATTGTAAATCATTGTATCTTGCTTCTTATCTAGTTGTATTATCTATTTATCTTGTATTTAGTTGTAACTCTTTGTATCTAATCTTGTTGTGAATTAGCTCATCATTTTGTAACATTGTGTAATCATTGTCATCAACCTCCCTAAAACTTTAGTTGACCCCTTGCCCAATCTTAAGCACTAGTCTTAGTTGTCCTAGGAAAAGGTTTTGCTTGTCATATTGAATTGTTGTACATTGCATTGTTGCCTTTGCATCATAGGCTAAGATTTTCCCCCCAACCTTTAACTAATTAAAACCAACTCCTAGAACTTAACTTTAAATCTCATCTAGAAAGTAGGGTTTACCCCCCTTGGCTTCCCTAGGAGTAAGCCTAGATGAAAGAGGTTCAAGTCAAAGTGATGTTAATGTTTAAGCCATTATTATAGATGTTTGCATTTCATTAAATAACAATAGCATAATCCAAGATCACTGAGAAATACACAATCACAAGAGACACAGCATTTATCCTAGGAAACCCTCTAGGGGAAGAAAACCCAACAAAACTTCCTTAATATAGATAGCCAATACAATGCCAAGAGATCTCTTAAACTAATACAGAAAGTCCTCTCCCAGATATGCGCCTCTCTCTCTCTCCTCCTTCTCCGGTAGCAGATCTGAACTTGTCTCTCAAAATGAGCAAGTGAGTTGTATCTAAGTGAGACGCTAGCCTCCTTTATTTATACAAGTCTGGCACGTGTGAAGTGTCTCTTCACTAGCAGGGCCGACTTCTCAAACTGGGTGGGTAAACCCACCTTTATTATATTTCTGGGCCTCTTTAATATATGCTCGGGCCGACTTCTTATTCTGCCTATTACAATTGTCTTTTGACCAATCCGCAAAAGGGGATTTGGTCCTATTACAATAACCGACATGATCAATCCACAATGGGGATTGATCCTATGA
>JZKD02S2300650.1:0-13779 GCA_000966675.3 Picea glauca | reverse complement strand
TACTCTGTGTTCCAGATATAATTGTTAGAATTCAATCCATTGATTCCCAATTTCTATTTGAGAATTATAATTTTGATCATCATAATTTATATACCAACGTGGACACATACGTGGTTTCAGCTGCAAGTGCGAGATGACCCAGAATTCCATAGTTGGTAAGAATGGACATATACAAAGATATTTCATATTTTATATACCAATGTGGATGCATTATTTGAGAATTATAATTTTGATCATCATAATTTATATACCAATGTGGACACATACGTGGTTTCAGCTGCAAGTGTGAGATGACCCAGAATGACATAGTTGGTAAGAATGGACATATACAAAGATATTTTATATTTGTAAGGTGAGAACCACTCCAGCTTTGCATCATTTCTATGAATAACGACTAATCATATATAAAAGTATTTTACATTTTATTTTACCTACCAAGCCAAGCCCACAGTCAGTCTTTTAGCAACAAGGTGGATCCCTGCATTTTGTTGGTAATCATAGAATAAGGAGAATGCATTTTTATCTGGAGGTATGCTAGAGCATCTGTATGAGATAAGACAGACCCTTTGAATCAGAAGGATACCAATCTACTATTATTTCTCCAACACAAAATGTAACCAACCTCAATAGACTCAGCTAAACCGGTCAAACCCAACGAAGGGTGACAAGACTGTGATAGGGGTATTGGTTGTAGGGACACTCGACATGATAAAAAAAACCATTCATTCATTTGCTTGGCTTTACTCATCTTTGCTTGGATTGACTTGGCTTCAATTCCTTCCCTTCTCTGTGTGAAGAAAAGTCTCTTCGATTCCTATTCAATCCCCTACAACCCCTGGAACAGGGAACTAGAAGCACCTGAGGCAGGGAGCCCAGGAAGCCTAGATCCTGGAGAGGGGAGTAGAGCTTTCGAAAAGAGAAAGTTGTTTAGTTGTAAAAAGTATGGGTTCATTTATGTATGGTCACAGTAAATGGTATTCAGAGGATCGATATGGGACTGTGCAACATGGTAGAAGAGGGGGATTTATAGTAGTCGAGGGATTATTCTTTTGAAAGGAAAGGGAATTATGGAACTTTGGAAAATACATAACTATAGAGGAGAAATGAAGGAACCAAAGGAAAAAGATAAGAAAGCAAGTAATACCTAGATGGGGAAGGGCCCATAATGGATAAGTCCAAATGCCCTGTTGTTGATAGTTTACGTCCTTATCCATATCTTACCTCTTATCTTCGCCATGAGATCATCTATCCATAATGGTAGTTTTACATTGCATTTAGTATTAGATTATCTCTCTATGATTTGCAACATGATACATAATGTTTTTTTTTCGATCACATCCTAATGGCACTGTGAGTGCAATAGCACCATTTTTAAACATTCCATTCTTTTCATATGAATAAAAACCTTTCCACAAATAACCGCTCCATTCTTTGAAGTCAAACTTTTCATTTAGTCTATGTACAATACATTTGAGGATGCCCTTGAATCACTGAAACAATTATGCACATTATGATGAAAATTTTGAAAGTGAAAAGAAATGGAGGGTTTTATACTTATACTTTTTTCTGATTGCTGCATTCACTTCTTCTTTATTATTTGCAGTGGTTGTATCATTCAGAGTATTAAACAACAACTCCCTCTGTTGTCCAATACTGAGTAGATCATGCAAAGAGATGTTAGCCTTAATATTCTTCATTCCATAAAAAATGTTGTAATCCATTTCTGTTCTTGACGAAAACGTTAAAGGAGATGTTGAAGGAAAGGCATGAGAGGGTGTCAAGACCGACCTAACTCAAAGTTCAAAGAAGTTCGCATGAAAAATTGACATAAGGATACTGCAATGAAAGTGAAAATCAGATAATCCTTATGTTAAGACGTGGATTCACATCTCACCAAGGAAAAGAGTGAAGTCGTGAAAACAAGCAAAGGAATTGCCAAATATGAATTGTCCAATTTAGTTATGGAATGATTTTTGGTTTCTCAATTTGATTTGGTAAGCTCTCGGGTACTCTTTTTTTATGTCCAGGTCTATTTGAAAGCAATCTTGTCACAATTGAATTGGTTTTGAACACGACACCCACCGGTTCCACCTTGAGGTTCAAAATCCATATGCATGGCGATGAATCAAGGTCTAGATTGGCCTCTATCATGCAAGAATTTTCAACAATCGTGTTGTTCCCTCAAAAATGGAGCTTTGTATCTGGAATGGCCCCACAATTTGGTCTCCATGGCTCTTGATTATTTCAAAAAGAGTAGTTTAACAGGCGACATCTTCCACATTTCATGTTCATCCCGGTCCCCCCTTCGCTTCAATTTTGAAGTGGTTCAGTTCGACCTAAGTGGCCATCTGAACTGCATTCACCCATCAAACCTCAACCTCCGTTAGAATAAGGGTCACACAACAAAAAACCTCCTTTACAACAAGGGTTTCACAATGAACATGCGATATCCAGGGTCTTATTCCTTATGGTCTTCCCTTTAATTGAATTCCTGGCGGTTACAAACCTTTACAAAGTGTTACAAGTGTCGTTGCTAAGGCTCCATTCTTTGCATTCCATTTTGAAATTTCCCTCAACTTTGACCCTGGATCCTTTCCCTTTCCAACCCCCTTGCGTGCTATTAGTCTTTCCCATATTTCTAATTTTTTCTTCCTCTCGGAGAATCGACGCCATGAGAAGAAGAAATGTCACGAAAAACTTTATGGGAGTTTCTCGTGACCTCCAAGAAGAAAGGTCAATCGCCATTAAAGCACATGACCAAGGAAGAGGAAGCCACCAAGAAGGCCACCATAGCAGAAGAGACCACACGGGCATTGTAGATTCTCCGTAAATGAAACAAGATGGGATAGATGACATCTTGGGTTGGATGCAGTCGATTGAGAGGTCATACGCCATGATGTGCCTACACATGGATAAAAGGGAGTTGCCTTCTTTGGCTCACTGGAAGTAACATATGCTTTAATGGAATAGTTCACCCAAGTGGTGCAGTGGGTCGACGAAGGGATTGAAAGGTGAATGGTGTTCGCTTGAGACCCTTTAAACTTGCCCAAAATTGAAACATGTCCCACTGATGCAGAGTTGGGCTAGAGAAACCCTACCACCTCCCTACTGATTAATATTCATCAAGTCGTGATCTGATTCAATTTTGTTGGTGTGTGGATAGCTATTGCTAAGAATTTGATAGGCAGAGGTAACAATATAGACATAGAAAACTGATTTTCTGGACAAATCATATGCTTCAAATTTAATAGGATGGGTGTTGACGTTTGATAAGTGATGGACAGACGACAAAAAAATTGAGAGAAAAATCCCCTTAAAGAACGTATTCGGCGTAAAAATATTGAAAAGGAGGATAGAGTATATGAATTTTTAAATTTTAATCATCATTTTGATTAAAAAATTTCTTATCATCATGCCAAATAATATAAAAGGAAAGTGAGATTTGAATGTATTTTTTCTATTTATTTCAGATTAATTTGAAATATTTTTTACAATGCAAAAGTTAAACCTTATATCAAACAATACATGCAAGTTTCTAAGAAAATGAAAAAGCACAATCCCAATTAAATAATTATAACATATTAAAAATAAAATGTTTTTATTAATCATTCATAGAATGGATAATTCAGCCTATAATTATAACAAAAATAACAATTAACAATTAGTAGCTATTTGTTTTAGAGAAATATATATATATATATATATATATATAGAGAGAGAGAGAGAGAGAGAGAGAGAGAGAGAGAGAGAGAGAGAGAGAGGATAATGGTCATATTTGACGAGTGTTAGCTAGGCCTGCAAATGAGCACCCATTGGGGAGCCTTCCCCTCCCCACTCTATGTTATGTTCTTCAATTATCGTATGTCACCAATTGTTCCCACATGGTACTTGTAGGGTCATCAATTGTTTTCCATGTGCCTTGCATGTCACTATAGTCCCCTCACCACCATCCTCCCATCCCTTCATCAACCTGACCACTCAATACCTTGATTGAACAATGTTTGTCATGTTGTTTTGTATCATTATTTCCTCCCCTCTATGACCTAATTTTCTATGCTATTCTCTCATTGAGGACTATCCCCTTGTTTTGTGGGCATTGTTGGTTTCCCCCCCTTTGTGATGCCCTTTAGCGTTGTCTTTGGTACTATCGATGACATATTTGTGACCTATTTTGGAAAGTTGAGGATTGTGGCACTGCTTTTGATAGAATGACAATCATCACACTATTTTGTATCATCATTTTTCCTCGCCTGTGATGTAGTTCAACTATATATCCACCATGGTTCGTCCCCTTGTTTCATGCGTACCAATTTCCCCCCTCTACGACCCCATTCAAATTAGGCTCTAGTATCGTCAGGGACATCTCTGTGATAAATTTTGACTCCCCTGAGGATTGTGGCATTTTTTCATGGGCATTGTTTTCCCTTCTCTATGGACAAATTTAGCTTTCTCGATGTTTGTGGCACCGTTTCGTTTCGTAGGAATTGGTTTCCCTTCTCTCCAACCAAGTTCAACTTTGGGTCTAGTCCCTTCGAAGATGAGATTTATCCTTGTTTGACTTGGGTCTTCACTGAGGATTGTCGGGTTATTTCGTGGGCATTTTTTTCTCTTCTCTATGATTGATTTCAGCTTCACTAATGATTTTTGCATTATTTCTTGGGAATTGTTTTTCCTTCTCTACAATAGAGTTCAACTTTGGATTTATTTTCATCAATCACTTTTGCAACCTTGAAATTGTCCCTCTTTGAACAAGTTGGGCTCTGGTCCCCTCAATGACATCATCCATCTATGATTGAGTTCAGCTTTGGTCCCATCCCATAATGGCTTGGTAAGTTTTATTGCAATTCTTTAAATTTTGAATAGTTAAAATTCTTTTGGATATTTAGAATATTTATTTTTTGTTTATGGAGAGAGAGAGATTTGGATACTAGTGTTATTCCATTACACCAACGTTATACTTTCATTTTTGAATAATGCATTTTATTTTATCATATCGATGTTATAGCTAGATATATGTTGAATTTTTTATTTGTTGATCTTAGCATTATATGGGAGCCTACATTATATGTGAGGTTTTATATAGTGTTATTATAAGTATTATCACACTTGTATGGCCATATTTGTAGGAGGTACATTTCATTCATGGTAGACCACTATAGAGTTGAGTTTGTGCCTAATGTCATCTTTTTTATGTTACATAGGCCCTGTATGAAACCCCTCCATTGTTTACTCATGTATATGTTCAATGACACCTAGCACACTAATGAGAGATTATATTTTATYRAGCACCATCRACACCTACACCATATAAGGAAATCCCTACCCAGTAGGTTGAGGCCAAGGGTGATACGGATTTATAAATGGAACGAAATGGAATATAGATGTATAACAAAGAAATACWTAGAGATGYAGTAAAACTTGACTTCTATTAATAAAGAGAATATGATGAAACTATAAAAATGCAAACTAAAACAAACTTGCTTGAATGGTGGCAACTTATCTCTGAGAAGAGATGTGACGACTACRCTCATTTGTAAGAASATGGTTACAATGAGGATCCAAAGGMATTTTTTAACATAAATCACAAATGATAAAAYCCTAAACATCAAAAACCCTAACCCAAGGAGATGACAATGTCRCGCCTAAAAAATGTTGTTTAGGGCCTCAAAATGGCCCCACAAGTTTAGGACCTGAAAAACAAGGAAAAAACTGCCAAAATGAAAATTGTTCTTTGAGCCAGTGGAATAGGTAGGTGGCCATCAATATCCACTTGGATCAGTCCTCCCCCATTAGGAAGTAATGGTATCCATTGCATTGAGTGCCCCCACCAGATGGGGAAAATTCTGTTGAACTTGGCCCTGGGTGAACCACTTGCCTTGATGCAGGAGTTTCCCTGCTTTGACAACTCAATACATTTGTATCCTCTATTGTCGAGTTCCCTTAATATGAGTGTCTCTAATATGATCAATTGCTACATGTTCCATGCAGTCATGGTTGAAATATCTTAGTTTCAACTGCTCTGTGATCTCTGATGTGTCCAATAATGGTGGGAAGTATGGTTGAAGAAGGTCTACATTGAACACATGGTGAAGGCTAAGGAAGGGGGGAATACTTAGCTCAAAAGCATTGTCACCCACAACCTTGGTGATGGTGTAAGGTCCATAATGAAGTGGATGAATATTTCGATGGGGTCCTGTAAGGTGCTCTTTCTACAAATGCAACCGGACCTTGTCTCCCACCTGAAACTTGTGTGACACCCAATGTTGATCATGGCTTTGTTTGTACTTAACATTGGATTTCTGTAAAATATCATGGACCTGTTGGCAGACGTGTTGAATTCATTCAATAAACTTGGTGGATTTTTTGGCCTTAGATTGAGCATGGGATGACTCTTTCTATGTGGATGCAAGGGGTAGTGTGACATCAATGGTTGAAATCCCAACCCCATCTGAAAGGGATTGTGGTTAGTTGAGCTATGAAGGGATATGTTGTAGATGTGTTAAACATAGGGGAGACTCTCATCCCATGTGTGTGGATTCTTGGAGTTGTACATGCGCAAGATATGCACGACGATTATGTTGATGACCTCTTTCTGGCCATCATTTTGGGGGTGGAAGGTGGTGGATTTGGTGAGCTTGGTGTCCAAGAATGACCAAAGGATAGACCATAATGTGCCAAGGAACCTGTTGTTCTGATATGATATGATGGTCTATGGTATCCTGAAGTGTAACCACACCCGTTCGAAGAAGTGATTGACAATGGCCTCCACTGTGATATTCTTCTTGCAGGCTGTGAGGATGGGCATCTTAGAAAACTGATCAACCACCACAAAAACATACTCATTTCCTTGCTTGGTTGAAGGAAGGCCTGAGATGTAGTCCATTGAGATGGATTCTGATGGTTTGTCGGGAGTAGGCATACGGGTGTAGATGCCTTGCTTCTTAGTGGCTAGTTTGGAAATGACGCAGGCAGTGTAGAACTTAATATACTTGTTGATGTCATGTTGAATTTTCAGCTAGTAGAAATGATTTTGTAGTACTTCCATGGTATTTTCCATGCCAAAATGTCTTTCCATCAATTGTAGTGAGCTTCCCAAATCAACTTCGCACGCTCGCTTGAAGGAACATAGAGGTGACCCAGATGGCATAACAGTCTATCATGAATATGAAATTTAGTGACAGTCATGCCTATACCTAGCATCTAGTAAGTGGTAGTGAAGTCAGGACCACTCTTGTCGAGTTGGGGCCACTCAAATGCCTCATGGCCACATGAGTGGAGAACTATGTTTAAGGCTACAAATAGAGGTCGAATGAGGTAGTCAGTGACATGATTGGTGATCCCTGCCTTATATTTGATTTTGAGATGGAACTGCTACAAGTATGTAGACAAATTTTGATGGAGGTCATTATGTAATTTTCCTTGTGTCTGCATGAACTGCAGAGGCTTTTGATCAGTGTGGATGATTGTCTCCTTCCTTAGAATGTAGTGCTTCCATTGTAGGCAGGCTTGCATGATGGAATACATTTATTTGTCATAGGTGGAGTACTTACATACGGCATATGATAGTGTCTCACTATGATATGCCACTGGATGACCGTGTTGAGAGAGGACTGCACCCACGACATAGTCTAAAGTATCTGTCTCAATCTCAAAAGGTTGTTGTAGATCAGGTAAGGAAAGTACTAGAGATGATCACAAGCAATGTTTCAAATCATCGAACGCTTGTGACTTCCTCCACACATAATTTTCCTTGCCACCACCCTTGGTCACTTGGATGAGGGCCCATGCAATATGGGAGAATCCCAACACAAGCCTACGATAGAAGTTGGCAAGTATTAAAAATTTTTGAAGCTCAATTAGTGTGGTCATGGCTGGCCAATCATGAATGACTTAGATCTTGGTTGGATCCACATGCACACCATGCTCATCAACAATGTAGCCCATGTATTGGACCCTATTCATGCCGAAGGAGCATTTTTCCAAGTTATCATATAGCTTGTGTTGTTGCAGAGTGTGAAGGACCTACTGAATATGATGCAAGTGTTCTTCCCAATTCTTGTTGAAGATGAGGATTTCATCTAGATATACTGCCACAAACGAATTGGTGAAGGGCTACAATATATCGTCCATAAATCTCATGAAATTTTCTAGAGAATTTTTCAAACCAAAGGGCATGACTAGAAATTCGAAAATGCATTCTTTGGACTTGAAAACAATCTTCCACACATTAGTTTCTTCTATTGGGACCTAGTGGTAGCCAGACTTCAGGTCAATATTGCTGAAAAACTTGGCTCCCTTAAGCTGGTCAAGAAGGTCGTACATTCGAGGAATTGGGTACCGATTCCTGACTATGTTTTTGTTTAAGGCCCTATAATCAATGCAGAGTCACCAAGTCCCATATTTCTTCTGTATGAGTACAATTGGGCTCTCGTAGAGTGAGGAGCTAGGTCAAATGTGACCCTTTTGAAGTAGCTCTTGGATCTGTCACTTAATTTTCTCATTTTCCATCAGAGAGCGGTGATAGACTGGCCTATTGGGTAGAGGTGCATTGGGGGTTAGAACAATTTAGTGCTTGACTTGACATTGCCGCAACACCCCAGTGGTTGAGGAGAAGATGTCTCTGTATTCTTCCATGATCTTGTCCACTTTCTTTTGTTGTGTGGAGAGGCCCTGTGTAGAGGCCATGGATGTGGCTATGACCTTATATTCACTTTGAGAGCATATCATGAAGAAGACAAATTTCTCTATTTGGGAAATGACCTTCTTGCATTTCTTAGCAGAGATCAAATAAATAGTGGTAGGTGGAGCTATCTATGGTATCCTGTACAATTGTCTACCCAAAGTAATAATAACAATGCGAGGTCTAGACTCATATACAATATGTCGTTTCCAAAAATAAGGTTGGCCTAAAAGAACATCACAAACTTCAAGGGGGAAATATCACACAATACCTCATCCTTGAAGGGCTTGATGTTGTAGGGTAGACGACACTGTTGGATGATATGAAGGTCTCTTCCTTGGCAGAGCCACCCGATGGTGTAGGGTTGCAGGTGTGTTGTCGTCGATAGATTCAACTACTTGTTTACCTCTGCTGAGATCAGGTTCTTTTGACTTTTTCTATCGAAAATGAAATGTGATGGAGCACCCTTCACCCACATCTACGAGTGAAAAAGATGTTCACCTTCCTTTGGTTCCCCTAGTTCACTTGGTTGGACCTTAGTGGTAGCGATAGTGACACTCGGTTCTGTGTCAATGATCCACTTCCATTTTTATGGATCAAATTTAGAGTTGGAACCTGCCTCTGACTCCGAGGCTTTCAAATCGTCCACCAAAAACTGCTTCGAGTGACATTCATCGATGTTATGCTAGGGGATTTTATGGAATTCACACCACTTCCCAGTGACTTTCTTCGTCTTCTTATTACCCTTATTTGTTTGTGTCTTAGACTGGTTATCCTGAGGGGGTCCATCCTTGCTCTGTCCTTTGTTTTGTGGGTTGGGGTCACCTTTTCCTTACTTTTTCCGTGAGGAGTTTGCATATACAAACTCTTGCTTCTTCTATTTAAATTTATGCTTGATTTTGACAACATATTGATATGCCACGCCTAGTGATGAGATATCTAGAAACTCCATTTTTGTTTGGATGTATCTATACATACAACCGCGGTACTTGAGCACAAGATGTCATTCAGAGTCCTTGATACCCAGCTTGGTGCGCAAGGTATGTAATATATTTGTGAAATATGGTACTGTCTGGTCCCTTTCCTGTCGCAGTATGTTCCANGACGATTATGTTGATGACCTCTTTCTGGCCATCATTTTGGGGGTGGAAGGTGGTGGATTTGGTGAGCTTGGTGTCCAAGAATGACCAAAGGATAGACCATAATGTGCCAAGGAACCTGTTGTTCTGATATGATATGATGGTCTATGGTATCCTGAAGTGTAACCACACCCGTTCGAAGAAGTGATTGACAATGGCCTCCACTGTGATATTCTTCTTGCAGGCTGTGAGGATGGGCATCTTAGAAAACTGATCAACCACCACAAAAACATACTCATTTCCTTGCTTGGTTGAAGGAAGGCCTGAGATGTAGTCCATTGAGATGGATTCTGATGGTTTGTCGGGAGTAGGCATACGGGTGTAGATGCCTTGCTTCTTAGTGGCTAGTTTGGAAATGACGCAGGCAGTGTAGAACTTAATATACTTGTTGATGTCATGTTGAATTTTCAGCTAGTAGAAATGATTTTGTAGTACTTCCATGGTATTTTCCATGCCAAAATGTCTTTCCATCAATTGTAGTGAGCTTCCCAAATCAACTTCGCACGCTCGCTTGAAGGAACATAGAGGTGACCCAGATGGCATAACAGTCTATCATGAATATGAAATTTAGTGACAGTCATGCCTATACCTAGCATCTAGTAAGTGGTAGTGAAGTCAGGACCACTCTTGTCGAGTTGGGGCCACTCAAATGCCTCATGGCCACATGAGTGGAGAACTATGTTTAAGGCTACAAATAGAGGTCGAATGAGGTAGTCAGTGACATGATTGGTGATCCCTGCCTTATATTTGATTTTGAGATGGAACTGCTACAAGTATGTAGACAAATTTTGATGGAGGTCATTATGTAATTTTCCTTGTGTCTGCATGAACTGCAGAGGCTTTTGATCAGTGTGGATGATTGTCTCCTTCCTTAGAATGTAGTGCTTCCATTGTAGGCAGGCTTGCATGATGGAATACATTTATTTGTCATAGGTGGAGTACTTACATACGGCATATGATAGTGTCTCACTATGATATGCCACTGGATGACCGTGTTGAGAGAGGACTGCACCCACGACATAGTCTAAAGTATCTGTCTCAATCTCAAAAGGTTGTTGTAGATCAGGTAAGGAAAGTACTAGAGATGATCACAAGCAATGTTTCAAATCATCGAACGCTTGTGACTTCCTCCACACATAATTTTCCTTGCCACCACCCTTGGTCACTTGGATGAGGGCCCATGCAATATGGGAGAATCCCAACACAAGCCTACGATAGAAGTTGGCAAGTATTAAAATTTTTTGAAGCTCAATTAGTGTGGTCATGGCTGGCCAACCATGAATGACTTAGATCTTGGTTGGATCCACATGCACACCATGCTCATCAACAATGTAGCCCAGGTATTGGACCCTATTCATGCCGAAGGAGCATTTTTCCAAGTTATCATATAGCTTGTGTTGTTGCAGAGTGTGAAGTACCTACTGAATATGATGCAAGTGTTCTTCCCAATTCTTGCTAAATATGAGGATTTCATCTAGATATACCACCACAAACGAATTGGTGAAGGGATACAATATATCGTCCATAAATCTCATGAAATTTTCTGGAGAATTTTTCAAACCAAAGGGCATGACTAGAAATTCGAAAATGCGCTCTTTGGACTTGAAAACAATCTTCCACACATTAGTTTCTTCTATTGGGACCTAGTGGTAGCTAGACTTCAGGTCAATATTGCTGAAAAACTTGGCTCCCTTAAGCTGGTCAAGAAGGTCGTACATTCGAGGAATTGGGTACCGATTCCTGACTATGTTTTTGTCTAAGGCCCTATAATCAATGCAGAGTCACCAAGTCCCATATTTCTTTTGTATGAGTACAATTGGGCTCTCGTAGAGTGAGGAGCTAGGTCAAATGTGACCCTTTTGAAGTAGCTCTTGGATCTGTCACTTAATTTTCTCATTTTCCATCAGAGAGCGGCGATAGACTGGCCTATTGGGTAGAGGTGCATTAGGGGTTAGAACAATTTAGTGCTTGACTTGACATTGCCGCAACACCCCAGTGGTTGAGGAGAAGATGTCTCTGTATTCTTCCATGATCTTGTCCACTTTCTTTTGTTGTGTGGAGAGGCCCTGTGTAGAGGCCATGGATGTGGCTATGACCTTATATTCACTTTGAGAGCATATCATGAAGAAGACAAATTTCTCTATTTGGGAAATGACCTTCTTGCATTTCTTAGCAGAGATCAAATAAATAGTGGTAGGTGGAGCTATCTATGGTATCCTGTACAATTGTCTACCCAAAGTAATAATAACAATGCGAGGTCTAGACTCATATACAATATGTCGTTTCCAAAAATAAGGTTGGCCTAAAAGAACATCACAAACTTCAAGGGGGAAATATCACACAATACCTCATCCTTGAAGGGCTTGATGTTGTAGGGTAGACGACACTGTTGGATGATATGAAGGTCTCTTCCTTGGCAGAGCCACCCGATGGTGTAGGGTTGCAGGTGTGTTGTCGTCGATAGATTCAACTACTTGTTTACCTCTGCTGAGATCAGGTTCTTTTGACTTTTTCTATCGAAAATGAAATGTGATGGAGCACCCTTCACCCACATCTACGAGTGAAAAAGATGTTCACCTTCCTTTGGTTCCCCTAGTTCACTTGGTTGGACCTTAGTGGTAGCGATAGTGACACTCGGTTCTGTGTCAATGATCCACTTCCATTTTTATGGATCAAATTTAGAGTTGGAACCTGCCTCTGACTCCGAGGCTTTCAAATCGTCCACCAAAAACTGCTTCGAGTGACATTCATCGATGTTATGCTAGGGGATTTTATGGAATTCACACCACTTCCCAGTGACTTTCTTCGTCTTCTTATTACCCTTATTTGTTTGTGTCTTAGACTGGTTATCCTGAGGGGGTCCATCCTTGCTCTGTCCTTTGTTTTGTGGGTTGGGGTCACCTTTTCCTTACTTTTTCCGTGAGGAGTTTGCATATACAAACTCTTGCTTCTTCTATTTAAATTTATGCTTGATTTTGACAACATATTGATATGCCACGCCTAGTGATGAGATATCTAGAAACTCCATTTTTGTTTGGATGTATCTATACATACAACCGCGGTACTTGAGCACAAGATGTCATTCAGAGTCCTTGATACCCAGCTTGGTGCGCAAGGTATGTAATATATTTGTGAAATATGGTACTGTCTGGTCCCTTTCCTGTCGCAGTATGTTCCATCTCATATACTGGTCATCATAGCTTCCAACATGGTAGTATTGTTCCTTAATACCATCCCTGAAAGAATCCCAAGTGGGGGCGACCACAAATATTTCATATTTCTCAGTGGCCCTTTTCTCACAGTAAGTTTCCCACCAGTCCTTGACATGGGGAACAACCTTAAGGAGCACAAAGGTAATCTTTTCTCTATAGGAAAAATTATGGACCAAAAAATACCCTTCTAGTAGATTCAACCATTTATCTACAAAATCCACCTTTATTTGGCATTCAAATCAAGGGATATCAAAATTTATTTATACCTTTAAGGGGGCAACATGGCCTCTTGATGAAGATGCATCCCCTATTGGCAGTCGTTGAAGGATCTGTGCAAAGTTATCCATCATCTCGTTCCTTTGTTACGCGAGGGATTCCTCGAACAACATTTTAAAAGGATATCCTACTCCATATTCTCTCTTTTCTTCCTCCATGAGAGGTTGTCATGATCAGCAGGGACGATCTTGCAAGGGCTCAACCACTTCAAGTCTCAACTCCTTGTACCATGACCTCGTTGGGGACATGCATAGAGAAACAAATAAAGATAAAACCTCTTTGATACCACTGGTCTAGATTTATAAATGGAATGAAATGGAATAAACATGTATAGAAAAGAAATACATAGAGATACAGTAAAACTTGACTTCTATTAATAAAGAGAATATGTTGAAACTGTAAAAATGCAGACTGAAAAAAACTTGCTCGAATGGTGGTAACTTATCTCTGAGAAGAGATGTGACGACTATGA
>JZKD02S2300639.1:0-15508 GCA_000966675.3 Picea glauca | reverse complement strand
CGTTTTTCTTGGGGCTTCCTCCTTTGACTTTTCCTTTTCAATTGAATCCTTGGTCGGGTTGTCCGGCTTCAGTTGGCTTGTGGAAGGGGTGTCTGGCAGAGGTTTCCTTATGGGATTTGTCTGCTGAGGCTCAGTAGACACCTCCTTATTCCTTAGGTTATATTTCTTTTGAAACTGCATGATGGCATTGTGATAACATTTTTTGAACTCTTTCGTCTCCCAGGACAACGTGTCATTTGCCTCAAGTATCATATCATCGCTTTCGCTCATGTATTGATCGTGCTCTCCCTTTTTCAAAAACACACACAGTTTCTTGTCATTGCAACGATGCATTTGGTCTTCGAACATTTGATCGAAGTCTTCGTCTGCATAGTTTTTTTGGAACAAAGGCCTTGTCTGCTAGTCACCCTGATCTCTCTGCTCCCTTTGTCTGATCTGAGGAACTTGACCCCTTCTAAGGTTCTGATTTCTAGACTGGGGGTCATGCTACTCTCGGGTGATAGGTTTGTTTCCCATGGACATTCTCTCCATCAGTTTCTCCATCGTCTTCATCATCAATTCAACCTTATCATCCGAGGATTGAGATGTCGATGGTTGTGCATCTCCTTAGGGTTTCTTATCACCTCTGTTGAATCTCTATTTGATATTCCCCGACGTCATCATATTTACCTCGACTTCAATCACATTTCTCATTATTGCATCTAGATTTGTTGATCTTCTTTCTCTCAATAGCAAGGTGAAATCGTTGTCGAAGGAGTCGGTGTATCACAACTGTGCAACCCCAGGGGGTGGATGGACTTCTGCAGGAATTGAGTTATAAACCTTCATGAAATAGGCTAATAATTCTTGCACCATCTCCTACGACACCCTCTTCATATTATTTTACTGCGTTAATAGCTGCAAGGGGTTCTTCTTTTCTCCCCGTCTATTAATGAAATATGTCTCAAACGTGATGAAGTCTCGAATGCTTGCAGCTGGGAGGGATTTGAACCATTTCCTAACCTCCCCTGAAAGGATCTGTACGAACAACCTCATTTTCATTTCTGCATAGTCCACCTCCTCTAGGTCGACGAAATCATTGAACCAGTCTAGATGCTTCTGGGATGAAATGTTCCCTTTAGCATCGTAGAGCTTAATCCTCTGGCTGCAATTTTGGGGAAAATCATGTAGTTGTACTAGCAGAATGAGGGGGGTGAATCTGGTGGCCATGGCTCTAGGAGGGTTGGGGATTTGAGGGATATTATTATATATCAGGGCTTGGAATCTCTTCTGGTCGAAAAACATCTCATCCAAGCTAGTCTTTGAATTAGACCTGAACAGGGCTTGCTCAAATAATGCGTCAAACTCAAGGTCCCCAATGATTTGCACACCATCTTTGGCTAAGGACAAGCTTCTGTCTAGGTAATAGAATGGGTCTGGCGCTTGCTCTCTAGTCTTGCGCAAAATTTTCTTGGGGTGGTACATAGGCTCTATAGGGTTTGGATCAGGATTTTCTCTGGTATAGATCGTCCTTGGAGCTAGGGTTCCTGAACCATGTTACTTGGTTCTACTGGTCCTTTTTTACTGTAGTCGCCAGGATAAAGGTTTCAACTAGTATAGATGTTTGTCCCTCTATTACCCTTAGGGGCCAAAACTGTAACTTTAGTAGTTCTATGAGGGAAAATTTATTCAATTATGTCCCCAACAATGACACCAGAATGTTAGCACTCCGTAAATATGTTTGGCTGATAAAAATACGACAGAGGTAACTATTTCAACCAACTTTGAGACCCGAAACTAGCCTTTCGGACCTAGAGAGGGCTCTCTCAAGAGACTTTGTCTTGATACAGGATAGAGCTTTAAACTGTTGGTTAGATTTAACACTGTTAGATAATAAGTTTTGGTTTTATTGGCGCAAGAAAGTAATACCTTGAGATATGGAGTTGAATTAAGGAAACGATGGAAACAAATGACTCAGTGACTAAACTTGAGAGGATAAAGGCTAAGTGAGCAACAATATTCAGTTCAAAATTGTTGTGTGTGGTGGGGAGAAAATACATGAAGAAACTTGGAGCATCGCTGAGGATGAATTCAAAGTTAACTTTAGAGGAAATATGTTTCGTCTAAATGGCACGAACAAGGGGCACTGCGCAGCGAATCTACATGTTTGAAATTTCGTTCCAATTTAGATAGAAAAATATATGAATAAATAAAACAGGAAGCACATACACAAAGAAAGGAAAACAATAAATTCAACTGCTACAATTAGAATCTTTTCATCAAAGCTTTAAGACTTTTGCATTAAGATTTGATTGGGCTCAAACTACATTCAATAGACACTGTCTATTCTAATTTTCCCAACCAACCTGGATTACTTGAAAAGATAAAATATATAGGCAAGGGCACCGCTTGGGCTTCCCTTCTCTCTAGCTACTGTACCTAAAACTTAGGAAACTGACTGTTTTACTCTAAATGACTCTTCACATGACACCTTTCGAAAAATAGAAAACAACTGCATCTGGTTGCATCATGACTGCTTGTGTTACACCATGGGGATTCGGTTATCAGTAAGGTCTCATCATGGGGAGAGTGATGTGTCAAATCCTTCCTTCTACGAGGTATATGAATGATCAATTATTCTAACAAGCTCCCACCATCTACTGTAACTGCCTTGATTTCTGTCGCGCACTGCTTTGCTGGGGTGTGTGCTCGCCGAGTGGTTGCTGACTGTCGCGACCATTACCAAAATGAAAAAAATCGCCTAAGGGCGATGCCTCCTTCAAAACTTTCAAGATCCACACTACATTCGATGATATGAGAATGAAATCAGTTAATCATGTTTCTTATGCACACTAGCAAGAGATGCATGGAATTTTCCCCCAGCCACTTCACCTTCTCTAAGAAGCTTTGCATTCCTTTCATCTAACAGCCTCTGTGTTTCATGTAGATGTACGATTGTATCCTGCACCTCTATGAGTTTTCTCTTGAGCCACGTTACATTTCCTTCGTGACCTTGTGATGCTGACAATTCAAGGGTCTTTGCTACCAATTTCTGTCTCAGTTCCCTGTTTTCCTGGTAAAGTTCAACGACAACAAGTTTCACCTATTTTAGCTGCTGAGATGGCTCTTGAATGTTAGTGTCCACAAAATATGTCCTCATTCTACTCCCTCTTCCTCTTCTTGTATCTTCGACAGGTTCCAACTGAATAATGCGCATAAGTAATTCTTTGGAAATCGATATTGCACGCGGCTTGTTTGGAACTTGGGTTTCCCCAACTTCCTTGTTCTTCCTTGGCCTGCCCCTTCTCTTGGGTATCTGTTGTTGGGGAGACAGGGATTCTAACATATTTCCTTCCTACGTAGCTTCTTCCACTCTAGGATCCGAGCGGTGTGATATCATTTCTTCCGCGGGCAAAGGTGAGACTCCCTTTGGATCCTTGGGGGTGCCCGCTGTGAGTGAGAAAGAATCCCAGTCGCTTTGAGGCTTGGGCCTGGCACTTCTTCCACTTCGCGTGCCATTTATTATGTTTTGGGAGGTTTCCATGGTGCAACCTATATTTTTCTTGCGCGTGGTGGATCTGGAAAAGACCCAAGATGGAGAATTCAATCAACCTAGGCTTGTGAGAAATTATTACAAATAATGCATAACCTCGATTTGCAAATAGAATGCATGCAGGGCATCTAGAATTTATAATAGAGTAGGTGAGAGGAGGAAACATGCCAAGGAACATTGAATTCATGGCAACTGGATGTTTTGAAATGAACTGCATATTTTCCATAGCACATCCGTGCGTGTAAAGTACAACTGATAAGGGTTGCATAGCATACATGATACGAACATCATGATTTTTCATTCTTCCAGCCTTCATAATGAGACGATAATGATTACTACACTTGCCGATGTGACTTCTACTAAAAAATTGCCTAGACCTGGGGCACGTAGAAACTCTGTTTTTGATAGGACCCGACTCTTTGGGAAAAAACTCGTACTTATTTATGCATGTTTTGGACTCTGACATCCCTTCCTGACTCCAAGGGCCAAATGACCACTTGCTGACTTCGACCCCTTTGTTTTTACGTACCTAACCTCACATGATTTGACACACGGGACATAAATTGACTAAAAATGATTCTTATTGAAGAGAAAAATGGCGGTGCTAACAAGGCCCTCAAAATGGCCCCGGAACAGAAAAATTGCTAAAAATAATAAATTTCCAAAAAATTGTTTTGAGCCAGTTGAAATAGGTGGGTGGCCACCGAGATCCTCTTGGATCATGATCTCTCTCCATACTAATGCCTATACCGAATGAAGGGGCATCAAAACATGAAAGGATGTTGTTTCTACTTCTCGATCTCGATTTGAAACTGGTGGATATGGAACCACGAGAACATAGAATCTAGTCCTTCTAAGGGTTTGAAAGGAAAAATAAAAGTATCCAAATTCACACAAAACAGATGAAAATCCGGGATATACTTGATCAGAGCATGGTTCATGTGCATTTTCTAGGTATTAGTAAGAAGGGGGCAAAACATCATGGGCACTGTTCCAATTGTTAGTAGGCTGGCGAATAATGACCAAATGCAATTTGTTAAGTACATGAAAAATGATGGAGCAACAAAACCAATACAATGATCTTCCTAATAAAAATACAGGTCAAGCTCATTGAAATCATATAGGAGAATAATTGAATGAGAAAGAGGCAGACAAGTTTGGGTAAGGGCAGAAAAACCTAGAAAAGAATCACAAGTAAGATGAATCAGATGAATATGGGAAGAAGTAACCACAACACCCATCGAATAAATGAGAGTTGTCAAAGCATGCACTAGCCTAACACTATTTGAAGATGATGCATGACAAGTGTTTGAAAAAATATCTCAAGTAGATGTGGTTTCTTGGACTTCTATAATTTCAAGGTATGTTCAAAATGAGTGAAATGATGATGCAAGGAAGCTCCTTTATTTCATAGGATGTAAGAAAAGAGCCATGGAGGGCTCATAACAATGCCATATTTGATATTTGTTGGATAAGGGTAATACTTGATACCCTTTTCATATATATATATATATATATATATATATATTGTTTTATGTTCTAGATTTAAAAAGATTTTATATTTGAAAACTAAAATAGATCCCCGCATGCCATACCATACAGGATCTGGGCTCTTTGAAATGCCTTGATTGGGAAGTAGTGATTGTAGATTCTTGTGAGCTTGGACCGAGACTGGTATTTTTTGAGTTGTTTTGAAGGCTGGTCTAATTTTTAAGGAAGTTACTTGGCCTATCGTGCCTTCTAAAGTGAAGGAATTTGTAAAATGTTTTCTTAACAAGAATATGTGTAAATTAATGACTGCCTCAAGGCTCACATGATCTCAGTGAGTAGTGCACTTTTCAATAATATCCCATTATGTTTAGTTTGTCTTTCTAAATATATTTTAATTTAGTAATGACTTTGTTTAACATTCTACAACCCACCCATGGATTAGAAATTCTCACAAACTCAAGATTCCTTTGGACATTCTAATCTATTGGATTGTAAGGGAATATATACATTCATCAAGTCTTTGAATAACAACACTGAAGGTACTTATTTTCCATGTTTGAAGAGTGCAATAGTGATGTTCTCTCTATAATTAGTTATATTCTAAAATTTTCTAAGGTCTAGAGTTTGCATGCCCATTTCCATTATCTACACCATATAGTCATCCATTTGGTTGATGGATTCCTATAAGTGGGTTGTGAATGCATTCATTTTAGAATTATAATAGAAGCTCCTTTTTAGAACTTATGACCATAATTGATCTATACTCAATTCCACCACAAGCATAACCACAAGAAAGGAAATAATCAGAATAATCCCTTTTAGTGGCACTTGAGAGTTTTGATGGAACTTTGTACTATAGGCAAGCATTGTTATGTCTTCATGATACCATATATCCCTCCATTTGGTTGATTCTTTTTAATAACTGGAGTTTAAATGAATGCATTTTAGAATTAAGATACAAGCATTTTTTTGAATTTATGACTATAAATGATTTATACTTAATTTCAAC
Organism: Picea glauca; assembly: GCA_000966675.3. NCBI lineage: Eukaryota > Viridiplantae > Streptophyta > Pinopsida > Pinales > Pinaceae > Picea > Picea glauca. Next base: position 9,476 of record JZKD02S2300639.1, on the reverse strand, counting down.
ACAAGCACAACCACAAAAAAATAAATAATTATAAGTGCCTATGTTCAAGGGCATGCATTTTTATGGCACTTTGAACAACGGGGGAAAGCATTGTTAGTCTTCATTATACTACTCCCTTTTGTTTCCTAGTGGTAGAATGTTTTTTCCCAGAAGCAAGTATTTTTACACACCTTAATTGAATCTACCATTAACTTTGGATTTTTCTATGTCTCCAACTTTAACTACATATGTTTTATTGATTGTAGTAGAGAATTTAGAAACTTCCTGGTGATTTCCTCAATGATTTATTTTAAAATTTAAACAATGCTTCACATGACTTCATAACATACTTTTAAAAGAACTTGAATTTTGTATTTATTGAACTAAAGTTATTGGGAGCTAAGGTAGACATAAATGAATGGAAGGTTTTCTAAGCTTTCCCTTGTCAATGAAGAAATAGGACAAGATATTAATTCACCATATGTGTATTAATACCATAGTTACTAGACCTATATGAGTTGACTAGGAATCACTAATTTGACTAGAATAAACCCCTAAACTAGGTCATCTTGGTCCATAATCAACCAGACCAAGCCATGTTTGGTCAAACTATTCAGATCAGTTATAGAAGAACTTGGATCGGTCTAATGGGTCAAACTTGGGTTGTAACTCATTTCACATATCTGGTGACACAAACCTTATTTCCATTCACATGTAAGATCTTGAAGCAATCTCTGAGTGGATTGTTTAGTAAGGCTAGGAGGCCCAATAACCATTATTTCCAAAGGATGAATTAATGTGGTTGTAGCAAAATTCTAAGGAGGGGAAAGGGTGAGAAGAGAATTATGTTGACACTCATTCCTAGGTTATATTTATTATGTATTATCATATTTTTTCATATGATTTCAAGCTTGACTCTTGACATTGTACGGATTTAATATTGTCCATTTTGGTTCATAACTTTGTGCATGCTCCATGGCAATTTTGATGTGATTTGATATGAACATATGATATACCTAGATATGTCACTTTTTCATTGTATTCATCATTATGATCCTATCTTCATGTTTAATATGAATTCAATGCGAAACAAAAATATTTTTCATGAAAATATATAATTTTTAAAAATTTAAAATTTCTGTATGTGAAGTCTTTGTCAAGTTGAGTGTTTGTTGGGTTTACTAGTGGGCTAGAATAGGTCTTGAACTGAGTTGATCTTGGTAACTTTGATTCACATCTTAACTTAGTTTTTTTCTTTTTCAGGATAAATAAAAAATTAATTAAAATCCAAAAAACTAATCACTTTATCAAGATTCCATGTTGGTATATTTACATTCTTGTTTGATATTTATTGTTGAATATTGTTTTCAACTCTGATTCTCCCATGAACATATTTTTTTTTAAGAGAACTCCATATCAACAGGGGATAAAATTTGTGAACAAGCTAGCAGAATCATGAAGATTTCCCACAAGCAACAAAATAGGAAGGACCCTATATAATAGCTAAGAATGTATTGAGCTCTATAATGTTGTGGTCATGCACTAGTACAAATTGACTAATGTTTTACTAAAACAACAACTAAAATTCAGATATATATGACTATTTTTAAATCAACGACTATTAACAACAAATTAACAACCTCTTTTCATTCAACTAACTTTTAGTCATATCTCGCTTGTTCATTAATTAAAAATTAACAACTAAGTGAAATATGACTAAAAGTTAGTCTAGTGAAAAGAGACTTCTCATTTTCTGCTAATATTCATCAACTCAAAAATAGTCACATATATTCAATTTTTAGATATTTTTTAGTAACAAATTACTCATTTTGTACTAGTGGCATATTACTTATTTAGTTAGAGCCCCTTATGACACTCAAGCCGAGGATTTATTTCATAGTCAACCTCTAAATTATCCAATCTGGGAAGAAATAAAAATTGATGATGCATGTATTCCCATTATTTATCAGTCGTAGTCATGGCTTCAAGGATAACCTCATCTGAAGGAAATTCAACATCTAAATAAATCATGTGAATTGGGAGGATTGATGTCCCAAATTGGTGAAGTGCACTAACCATATTCCATATAATGATGGATAGTTTGATTAGATTTGGTAGATTCTATAAAAAAAGACTCACAAATATCATGTCTTGAGGGCCTACAAATAGTGAGATTAGACTCAAGAGGAAAATCATGTTCCCTTGAGAAAATAGGGAGAAGCAAGGGATCCCATGCTCCTATTGGATAAATCACTTGATCAATTGTTGATTCCACATCCCAAGAAGGAAAACATGAGTGTAAAGAATCCTTCTCAAAAGAAACTAAACACTGAGGATATGATGCCACATAATTCACTTGCGACATGGTAGGTTCCACCCAAGGGCTAGGAATACATGGGGTATCATGGTCTAAATGTGAATAAGGATGTTGATTATCAGATGCGAGATAATTGATAGCGATAATGATTTTATTGTGAGAATAATTCATCACCCAAAAGAGTGTAGAAACCACAACATTCATAGCATATACAAAATCATACCCAAGAATCATATTGAAGTCCAATGGGAAATCCTCTAGTATCATATCGACTAGGTAAAAATTCCCACCTAACATGATGCACAATTGTCGACGAAGAATCCCCAAAAATTCACTAGGTCTTCTATCAAAAGCCAACATCTAATTGGTAGCTGAAACAATCTTGAGAGAACCCATATCTTTCCAAGTTGAGGAATATAAAATGTTTATAGAGGCGCCTTCATCTACTATACATCAATAAATGTTATATGAATAAAATTCAAACCTTATTTGGAAGGGTGCATAAGAAGGAAGGATACGTTGGACAATATTTTTCCAATCAAAAGAAACCATCCTATAACTTAGAGGGAGCATGCTCGAAGTGAGTAGAATTACCCCTTGTTTAGGAGGTTCTAAACTAGAAGTGAAGAAAACATGGTCACTAGATATATCACCCTTCAAAAGAAGGCAGGGATCGACTAAATATTGCATTGGATCAACCATTTCATTAACCTATGGTTGAATAGGTTGTTGAGAAACCAATGTTGGTTCAAGCACAGAAGATCCTTTAGAAAAAGGACTACACCTTTTGTACCTCTAGGATAGAAACACACATATGAGTAAGGTGATCTCCCTTGAAAAGTTTACAAGGGAACTTAGGATTTCATCTTATTCATCTAGATTTACTAGCAATATAAATACCACCATCATGACTTGTAGTGGATGGTTGCTTTCCCCTAGCATGACTTGTAGTGGCTAGTGAATTATCTCCAGAATGAATTGTAGTGATCGGTTTCATTCTCCCGACATGACTTGCATTAGTTGGTTCCTTGTCTCCAGCATGACTTGTAGTGGCTGGTGACTTTTCCCTTTGTTTTTGATTTTTCCCTTTATTCTTCTTCGTTTTATTCCTTTTAGACTTCTGGTTACTAGGATCTAGACTTTAAAATAAGGACGAGGAGTAGATTTCACAGACGAAGAAGGTAAAGTTTCAACATCAATTCGATGCTCTTGAATTAAGGTTCTTATTTGAGAATCCTAGGGAGAATTTGGGACATTCAAAGTGCACAACATACAAACTGGTATCCCTAGATTCAATCCAGGTATATTCAAGGTGGCCATCAAAGGGGCACCAACATTTCCAAAGAAAGGAAAAACATAAGGATACCCTTAGGAAGGGGTCCTTTGGTTAGCATCCTCGATAACTTTAGCCATAACCTCCCACCGATAGCTCTTCCCTTGTAGGAATATTCAATGTACCTTGGGTCTCTTCTACTAGTTCACGAGGAGGAGAGTCAATATGGTCAAGCCTTCACCTTTGGGGAGGTGGCTCCACACTTTTAGGTGAAAGACCTAAGGACCTTCTAGACTAACGAAGTGGTGGCTCAACCAATTTGAATAAGAGATTCAAACACGAAAAGAAAAACACAACTTAAGGCTAAATAACAAACAAACAAGAAGCACATAATTAGAAATTTCCTGAGTTATATCAACAATAAAAAAAACTATCTAAAATTTCATCCCATCGTGGTTAGGACTTGGATCCAAGAAAATGAAGAGATAATAAAAAGAGACTTATTGAAGTTGGATTGGATTGATTAAGTCCCAAGACCAATTAACAAAGGTGTGAGAGACAATTACACGACCTCATGCAAGAATCACCCATGGTGCAAGTACCCTCATGAATACGAGTACCCTCGAGGGGAGATAAAATGAAGATTATGCATCTATCTCAGGTACCACAAGAAATTCACACTCATAGTCACTTATGTGATGCCCTAGGAAAATACATGAATGTGACCTATTCACAATCATTGACTAGGTAGAATATTCATGGGTCAAGACTATGTGTATGGGTAGGGAATGCAGGACTTCAGTCCTTGACCCAAATCTCTAGAGAAATGTAGTGTCACCCCTTTGAATTTCCACTTCAATCCAAAACTCCTATACACATAATAATCCCAAAAAACAAGTGAATAGGGGATATCAACTATATTTAGCTCATGCTTGACACATATGTTAGAGGTAGTTTCCCAACAAGCACTCCTTGTTACTAATGGATTTTTCATTCATGATTCAAAATCTAGTTTGTTTTGCAACCTTGGAGATTTTACTCTCCAATCCTACACCAAGGCTCTACACCTAGACTAAATAGATTTTTATAACAAGAAAAGAGTATAGTTTATTTTATATTAATCATTTCTTTTAGAGGCCATTGAATTACTCAAAGGAATGATAGTGCAACTTCTGATGTTTTAAGATTCTTACAAACAAAAACTTAAGAATACATGCAAATAAAAAACTTCACACTTATCCTTCTATGTATTTGGTTTCAAACAAGCATAAAGCATGAACAATTTCAACCAAAAAGCACAATGAAAATGCAAATACTGATGTATTTTTTCTCTTTTCGAAACTACAACAATACAATTCTACCAAAAGCAATTTTAAAGAAGAAATGCAACTAAAAGGAACTACTTTAAATGCACAAAAAGAAAGAAAAAGAGGAACACAAAGACGATGCTTTTTCCTTTTCTTTATAAATAAAACCTAAATGCAGGTAAATAAGCACTAAATCATAGGAATGCCTCATTGTTTGTAGGCCCTAACCCTCATAATAGTCAAAACATTGAACAAATGAAGGAAATGAGGGGGAAAATGAGAAATTTTGAGTCCCATGTTGTACACGCTTTTTTTGTGAGTGCAACAAGTGTGTACATAAACATGTGCTAAGACAAACCATCATGTACATACTCTTTTATTGAAAGAGAAAATAGTACATGCTATGTTATGGGAATTGTTTTTCACAAAGTCCCTAAAAACTCCCTTGAATACTAGTATACAACATTGATAATAAGGTAAACACAAAGATGACTATCATAGAACCCTAAGAAAATCCAAAAAGAAATAAGTTAAACCCTAATGTGAAGAACTCAAGGATTTCTCCCCTATAAAGTCACAAATTCTATTGTGGATGAATTTATCCTATAGCTAGGGTGGACTATAACAGATCATATTCAAAGAACAATGAACTTCAATATCTAATATTATCCTACAACTACTTATTTTAACTACCTTTTGGTTACAAGAAGGATCTACCTAGTCTTGCTGATTGTTTGGAGACAAGACTTGATGTATCAATCCTACTCCACTTGCCTTCAATCCAATCCAAGCTTCAAAATTGCACACAAGACGACAAGAAACCGTCATCAAACCAAATAGATAAAAACAAAACAAGTATGAAATAACTAATCCTAACTAACCAACTAGGAGAGTTAGTTCCACAACCAAGTATAGGATGATATCAATTACTAAAAACAAACACCAAGTTTGGGGTAGAGAAAGCAGAGAGATATCCCTTTTAATTAATGGAAAACAACACTATACAAAGTTATATATAATTTGTTATTGGCACCTTCCATAACCATCATCTGGATTCCTCTGTCCCTGGGCCACTTTGGACTACTTCAAGAATCCAACTCTTCTTCAAATGATAGGATGAGGGAAACTAAGATATTTGGACCTCAAATGCATGAAAAGAAGAAAATACTCATAAAACAAGGGATTTTTGAGGGATGAAGGTTATAAAAACCCAATGGAAATGACCACCTCTGATTGCTTTGGCACAAGGATATTAGAATGATAGCTCTTATACTACATAGGTACTTACCCTTTACTTCCCTTTAGGCCTCATTGTATACAATTGTGAATTGTTTGACATAGTTTGGAATGAGTTTTAGGAAGTTGTAGAAGTAGTTTTCTTGTAAACCTCGCTCGAGAGCACACGATTTTTGTGAATTTAATATTTTTTATCCACTTTTTTAGACACACACTCCTTTTGTGAGAAAGAAGGGAATGTAAATTCTCCTTTTATGAGCAGGAAGAGTGTTTGGATTGCCAAGGAGACTACTTAGGCAGTATGAAAAATGTTCAAAGTCAACAAGAGGGGTGTATGGTGGCCAATAGAAAATCTAAGACATGGAGGTGTCAATAGATGCTATAACACTTATCCAAATCCCATATACTATCGAAAAATAATTACTTGTATAATGGTTTTTCATAGGGATAATCTAGAGACTTAAGGCACCACTAAGAATGCATGAGAGAAATTCCTTTGAAGATTCCCTCAAAAAAACTTAGCAGATTTAATTTGACGATTACTCAACTATACTTTCATTAGAGAAAAAAAGTTGAATAAAAACTTGAAATAATGTAGGAGTCATTGCGAGATATTACCATAAGAATAAATGAATTGTGGTGCACTTTGTGTTTGAATTAAGGGAACATAAAATATTATTGCAAATGTCGAGCATAAAAAAACAAAGATTTAGATGTTAGACTAGTCCAGGTCGAATATTATTATGAAATCTGTCAAATCATAATAAACCATACCACAAAAGATTGCCTAATATTGAGGGGGATGGATTCTCAAATCTCAACAGGAGGGATTAAGCCAAACGAAGAGGCCCAATTAGACTCTTCCATGTTTAAATGGAATAATTCTTCGGATTATGGCCTGACAATCTTTGTGGGATTTATGAGTAAGGTTTAAGATTTATTTATATTTATATTATATATTTTTTCATGTTAAGTGATGAATGAAAAAGAGGGAAAAACTAAATTAAGTGAATAGAAAATAAAATTATTTCTAAGAGGTAACCCTTAGAAAAAAAAATAGATGAAAAAAATCATGTGATTCTATAATCCTAGATATTAATCCTAGAAGAAAGATTATTTCTATAGGAGCATTTTCAAGAAAAAGGAAATGAATGTTTACATAAACATAAACCTACAGGAAAGAAATAAAGAAAAATGTCATTTGATCCTTGGCCAGCCATAAAACTAATTTTATAGTATATCAATATAATGAATAGAAAATAGATTACTACAAGAAAGAAATAATAATTAAATCCCTAAGCATAAACCACAATTATATATTTTCCAAAGACTTATAAGTGTTCAAGATATGACACACACATCGAGTATTTATTTTCTTAGGTTGACTAGTCTATGTTGAGGGTTCCCTTGGTCAAATTTTTTCTCGCCTATATGAGAATATTATCCCTTGGATGAGGGTGCCACATCCTCTTTAGTCATTACTTAGTTGTACTTCAGTTAGACTAGTGGAGTGGAGTCTTACATGGAAACTTCGGTATTTTCACCAGATGTTGCATGCTCACCTCGATATCATCACCATGAGGGAACACTTACCTTGGGATCATCACCAGGAAGGAACTACACATGTGCATGCTATATTCTCTCCTCACTTTACTTGTGATTATCCAGTTAAATGATGACTGCATGACCAATTAACTAGGACTTGGTGGAATTTTACTCCAAATTCTATGAGTGAGTGCTCACATCTCTCTAGATCACTACTATGGTGCATTAGTTTTCTCATGTAGAGTATATCATGTGTATTTTTACTATTCTCTCATTTGGTTAATATAATTCTTCATTCTTTTCTCTCATCTATTCTCTCTCTCTCTCAATTTTCAAGCTTTGTAGAAATTGTTTCTAGCTAGATTCTCTATGCAGGTTTCACCAAAATTCTACATGGTATTCAATCCCATAGGTCGCTAGGATCAAGGTGCACATGCACTTTCTTTGCAGGCTTAGGAGGAAGATGTAGATAGAAAGAATGGAGTTCTCACCGAAAAATATTCTCATGCCACATAATTATTTCGAGTGGAAGCTAAAACTTCTACATCAACTCAGATGCAGAGGCTTGAACTGGATAAAAATGGCTACATAGGTTGAGCCAACATCGGTTGTCAAGAAAAACATGTATCTCAACCGCATGGATGAGGCCTACAACCTTATTTGCATGTAAATTTCCCCTGAGCTATTGTTTCACATTAAAGCTTGTACTACTCCAGATGATATTTGGAAAAAAATGGAAGATCTCTTTGGAAAAAATGATGAGATGAGAGGCCACATGGTTGAGGTAGAGTTGAATTCCTTGGATCCGAGAATCTTTGATAAAATCCGTGACTTCTTAAAAAATTTCAATTCCTTTCTTCTTCATCTAAAGAGATGTGGTATTGGCAAATCAACTTAACATAATCAATTGATCCTTTCTATTTTGTCAAAACTTGGTCCAATGTATGTTGTATTTGTCTCAACATTCCATACAGTGAGATTCACTTCAAGAGTAGAGTGGAAACTTCCTACATTGGATTAGTTTATTGAGTCCCTAAAACATGAGAAACATAATCTCATCAACATGGGGACAATCAAGGGTTCCAATGTGCATGCACTTGTTGTGCATGAGACCAACAACACATTCAATCTAAAATACAAGCATGATAGAAAGGGCAAGGCACATTCTGAACACAAGAAGGAAGGAAATTCCAAACCCTTATTCCTCTAGCTCCAAAGGTGGAAAGGGAAAGGAAGGAAAGTCAAAATGTGGTTAGTGAAACCGTGACTATCATCCTGTATCATCATGCATGAAAAAGAGAATAGATCTCATGGATAAGTTACTTCAACTAAACAATATTGGGGGTTGCATTCACGAGAATGACAAGAAAAAGATGGGAGACCAATTGCTAGACAAAAGAGGTAAATCTCATGATTTAATTGCTATTCATTCTTCTTCCTATGCATGGAGCCTAGATTCAGACGCATCCCATTACATGGAATCCATAGAAAATGTTTATCTTCTATTATTGCATGCACGGTTCCTCCTATCTTTATGGGTGATGATTTCCCACTGGAGGTCACTGGAAAAGGGAGAGTAGAACTCCAACATGGAAGTTTTGAGAACATATTGTATGTTAAAAAACTCTTTGTGAATCTAATCTATGTTTATTAGATAACACATTCAGGAACAGGACAAAAGGGTGGAATTCACACCTAATTCCGTAACCATATATGAGATGCATGATAACTCCAAGATTGTTGTTGGTGAGGTAAATCACTAGTATCATTTGTATACATTCAATAATTTTATTTCTAAGTATAATTCCTCATTACTACT
>JZKD02S2300628.1:15549-33788 GCA_000966675.3 Picea glauca | reverse complement strand
GCTAAAAAGGCATGTGAAGACAAAGTAACTCTAAGCAATGGCACATACTTATTCTTGTTCCTAAAGGAAAGCTAGTGATTGCTAGCTTTCCATCTATGACAAGAACAAATGTAGATCCCACAATAACATTAGATTTGAATATATTTATTGTTTCATAATAATGGATCTAAGTTGGCTTGTTCCAAAGCCAATACAAGCTTGAAACTCATCTTAAAACCCAACATTCAACACTTAAAAGGCATAGTAGGAGGTACCAACTAGGAATTTATATTGCATACAATGGAACAATACTACTATTCTTCGAGTCTGATTCTAAGCACTCAATGAAACAACCAGAACCAAAGGCATTGCTTTAAATTCAAAGGTGACAAACCCTTATCATTGTCCCTCAAGATCCAAAATCAACACAACTTTACATTATTTTAATTTTTCAATGTAGGACAATGAGATATCCAATCATTTCAAATTTGAGGTTGTATAATTCACTTGGTTTCAATCATACAATTACAGTTCAACACCTGACCAAAAGAAAGCATTTGCTACTAGAATCACTTGTCAAAACAAAAAGCATTTGCAAACTAGAGTGGGACTCAAAGACCAAATTATTAAACAAACAAGTTGAAAGGATTGTTCGATCATTTTATAACATACTAGGGTATATAACTTTCCTTCTTGCACAAACACAAGTGGATTTCGAACAACCTCATTCCATTGTGGAGGAAAGCTAATGCGTTATAGTTTTCTTTCTTACACAAGCACTAACGCATTTCAAACAATATCATTCCATTGTGTAGGAAAGCTAGTGTGTGGTAGTTTTCCTTCTTACAAAAGCACATGGGCATTTTAAACAACATCATTCCACTGTGGAGGAAAGATAGTGTGTGCTAGCTCTCCTTTTTGCACAAGCACAAACACAATTTGAACATCATTCCATTGTGGAGGGAAGCTAGTGCATGGTAGCTTTCCTTCTTACACAAGTAGAAGCACATTTCAAATAACATCATTCCACTGTGGAGGAAATCTAACACACCATTATGGAGGAAAGCTAGCGCGTGTTAGTTTTCCTTCTTACACAAGCATAAGCACATTTCAAACAATATCATTCTATTGTGGGGAAAAGCTAGCATGTGTTAGTTTTCCTTCTTAGACAAGCACAAGCGAATTTCGAACAACATCATTATATTGTGGGAGGAATCTAACATGTGTTAGTTTTCCTTCTTGCACAAGCACAAGCGCATTTTGAGCAATATCTCCACTGTGATGGAAATCTAATGCATGTTAGTTTTCCTTCTTGAACAAGCACAAACACATTTTGAATGAAATCATTCCACTATGGGGGAAATATAGCACATGTTAGTTCTCCTTCTTTCACAAGCACAAACACACTTCGACCAACAAAATTCCATGTGAGGGAAAGCTAGCACATGTAAGTTTTGTTTTTTGCACAAGCACAAATGCATTTCGAACAACATGTCATTGTGGAGTAAAGTTAATGCATGCTAGCTTTCCTTTTTCACAAGTACAAGTGCATTTCAAACAATAACATTCCATTGTGGAGGAAAGTTGGTGAGTGCTATCTTCCTTCCTGCACAAGTACAAGCGCATTTCGAACAACATAATTTCCTTGTGGAGGAAATATAGCATGTGCTAGTTTTCCATCTTTCACATGCACAAGCACATTTCTAACATCATTCCACTATGTAGGAAAGCTAGCGTGTGATATTTTTCAATCTTGCAAAAGCGCAAGCACATTTCGAACATCTTTCCACTGTAGAGTAAAGCTAGCACGTGTTAGTTTTCCTTCTTGCACAAGAAGAAGAGAATTTCAAAAAATATCATTCCACTTTGGAAGAAAACTAATGCATGTTAGCTTTCAACATCATTCTACTATGGAAGAAAGCTAATGCATGATAGTCTTCCTTCCTGCACAAGCACAAGAGCATTTCGAATAACATCATTCCATTGTGGAGTAAAGCTATCATGTGCTAGTTTTCTTTCTTGCATGAACATAACTGCATTTCAAACAATATCATTCCACGGTGGAGGTAAGCTACCGCATGCTAGTTTTCCCACTTGCACATGCACAAGCACATTTCAAACCATTGTGGAGGAATGCTAGCACATGATAGTCTTCCTTCTTGCACAAACACAAGTACATTTTGAACAACAACATTCCATTGTGGAGGAAAACTAGAGTGTGCTGATTTTCCTTCTTACACAAACACAAGCAAATTTCAAACAACTCCACTGTGGAGGAAAGCCAGTGTGTGTTAGGTTTCCTTTTTGCACAAACTCAAGAACATTTCAAAAAACAACATTCCATTGTGGAGGAAAGTTAGTGTGTGTTAGGTTTCCTTATTGCACAAGCACAAGCACATTTCGAACAACAACATTCCATTGTGGAGGAAAGCTAGTGCATGCTAGCTTTCTTTCTTGCACAAGCACAAATACATTTCGAACAACACCATTCAACTATGGAGGAAATTTGGTGCATGTTATCTTTCTTTCTTGTACAAGAACAAGCACATTTCGAACAACATCCTTCTACTGTGGAGCAAAGCTAGAGCGTGCTAGCTTTCATTTTTGCATAAACAAAAACACATTTCGAAAAACATCATTCTTGTGTGGAGGAATGCTAGTGCACACTAGCTTTCCTTCTTGTAGAAGCAAAAGCACATTTTGAACAACATGATTCCATTGTGAAGGAACGTTGGTGTGTGTTATCTTTCCTTCTTGCACAAGTAGAAACACATTTCAGACAACATTATTCCACTTTGGAGGAATGATAATGCGTGCTAGTTTTCCTTCATGCACAAGTACAAACGCATTTTCGACAACATCATTCCACTGTGGAGGAAAGTTAGCGGTGCTAAATTTCCCTCCTGCACAAGCACAAGCTCATCTCGAACAACATCATTCCACCATAGAGGAAAGCTAGCATGTGCTAAATTTATCTCTCGCATAAGCACAAGTGCATCTCGAACAACATCATTCTACCATCGAGGAAAGCTAGTGCATGCTAGCCTTTCCTCTTGTACAATTACAAGTGCATCTCGAACAACATCATTCCACCGTCTGGGAAAGCTAGTGTGTGCTACTTTTCCCTCTTGCACAAGCACAAGTGCATATCAAACAACATAATTCCACCATGGGGGAAGGCTAGAGCATGCTAGCTTTCCCTCTTGCACAAGCACAAGTGTATCTCAAACAACATCAATACACCATGGGGGAAAGTTGGCGCGTGTTAGCATTCCCTCTTGCACAAGCACAAGTGCATCTTTAACAACATCATTATACCGTGGGGGAAAGCTAGCATGTGCTAGTTTTTCCTCCTGCACAAGCACAAGCGCATCTCAAACACCATCATTCCACCATGGGGAAAGCTAACACATGCTAGCTTTCCCTCTTGCACAAGCACAAGTGCATCTTGAACAACATCATTCCACCATGGGAGAAAGATAGCACATGCGATCTTTCCCTTTTGCATAAGCACAAGTACAAGAGCATCTCGAACAACATCATTCTACCATGGGGGAAAGCTAGTGTGTGCTAGCTTTCCCTCTTGCACAAGCATAACCTCATATCAAACATCATCCCACCATGGGGAAAAGCTAGCGCATGCTAGCTTTCCCTCTTACACAAGCACAAACGCATCTCAAACAACATCATTCCATCGTGGGAGAAAGTTAGTGCATGCTAGTTTTCTCTCTTGCATAAGCACAAGCACATCTTGAAAAACATCATTCCACCTTGGGGGAAGACTAATGCATGTTATATTTCCCTCTTGCAAAAGTACGAGCACATCTTGAACATCATTCCACCATGGGGAAAAGATAGTGCATGCTAGCTTTTTCTCTTGCACAAGCACAAGCGTATCTCGAACAACATCATTCCACTGTGGGGGAAAGCTAGCACGTTGCTAGCTTTCTGTCTTGCAAAAGCACAAATGCATCTTAAACAACATCATTCCACCATGGAAAGCTAGCATGTGCTAGCTTTCCATCTTGCACAAACACAAGTGCATATCTAACAACATCTTTCTAGCGTGGAGGAGTTATTTTCCATGTTAACCTTCCCTCTTACATAACCATAAGCATATCTCAAACAACATCATTCCTTGGTGGAGGAAAGATAGCATGTGCTAGCGTTCCCTCATGCACAAGCACAAGCTCACCTCAAAAAACACCATTCCACCATGGAGGAAATCTAACGCTTGTTAGCTTTCTCTCTCGCACAAGCACAAGTGCATCTCCAACAACATTATTCCACTGTGGAGAAAAGTTAGTGCATGCTAGATTTCTCTCTTGCACAAGCACAAGCTCATATAGAACAACATCATTCCACCATGGAGGAAATCTATCTCATGCTAGATTTAGCTCTTGCACAAGCACAAGTGCATCTCGAACAACATCATTCTACCACCGAGGAAAGCTAGCACATGCTAGCCTTTCCTCTTGCACAAGCACAAGTGAATCGCGAACAACATCATTCCACCATGGGGGAAAGCTAGTGTGTGTTACCTTTCCCTCTCGCACAAGAACAAGCACATCTCGAACAACATTGTTCCATCGTGGGGGAAAGCTAAAGCGTGTCAAACTTCCCTCTTGCACAAGAACAAGTGCATCTCAAACAACATCAATACACCGTGGGGGAAACTAGCACATGTTAGCATTCCATCTTGGAGAAGCACAAGCGCATCTTTAACAACATCATTATATCGTGAGGGAAAGCTAGCGTGTGCTAGCTTTCCCTTCTACACAAGCACAAGCGCATCTCAAACAACATCATTCCACCATGGGGAAAGCTAACACATGCTAGCTTTCCCTATTGCACAAGCACAATCGCATATCTAACAACATCATTCCACCATGGGAGAAAGATAGTGCATGCTAATTTTCCCTCTTACATAAGAACAAGTACAAGATCATCTCAAACAACATCATTCCACCATGGGAGAAAGCTAGCGCATGCTAACTTTCCCTCTTGCATAAGCACAAGTACAAGAGCATTTCGAACATTATCATTCCACCATGGGGAAAAGCTAGTGCGTGCTAGCTTTCCCTTTTGCACAAGCATAAGCACATCTTGAAAATCATCCCACAATGGGAAAAAGCCAACGAATGCTAGCTTTCCCTCTTTCACAAGCACAAACACATCTCAAACAACATCATTCCACCATGGGAGAAAGCTAGTGCATGCTAGTTTTCTCTCTTACACAAGCACAAACACATCTTAAACAACATCATTCCACCTTGGGGGAAGGCTAGTGCATGCTAGATTTCCCTCTTGCACAAGCACCTCTCGAACATCATTCCACCATGGGGAAAATCTAGCATGTGCTAGCGTTGCCTCTTGTACAAGCACATCTCGAACAACATCATTCCACTGTGCATGCTAGATTTTCTCCTTGCAAAAGTTCAAATGCATCTCGAACAACATCATTCCACCATAGTGGAAATATAGCATGTGCTAGCTTTCCCTCTTACACAAACACAAGTGTATCTCGAACAATATCTTTCTAGTGTGGAGGAAAACTTTCCCATGTTAACCTTCCCTCTTACATAACCACAAGCGCATCTTGAACACCATCATTCCACAATGGAGGAAAGTTAGTGCATGTTAGCATTTGATTCTGCACAAGCACAAGCTCATCTCGAACAACACCATTCCACCATGGAGGAAAACTAGCACGTGTTAGTTTTCCCTCTTGCACAAGCACAAGTGCATCTCGAACAACATTATTCCACAGTGGAAGAAATCTAATGCATGTTAGCTTTCTCTCTTACACAAGCACAAGCACATCTCGAACAACATCATTCCACCATGAGGAAAAGCCAACACATTCTAGCTTTCCCTCTTGCACAAGAACAAGTACATCTCGAACAACATTCCACCATGGGGGGAGGCTAAATAATACTAGTTTCCCCTCTTGCACAAGCACAAGCGCATCTCGAACATAATTACACCGTGGGGGAAAGCTAGCACATGTTAGTTTTCCCTCTTGCACAAACACAAACACATTCTGAATAACATCATTCTACGACGGGGGAAAGCTAACGTGTGCAAGATTTCCCTCTTGCACAAGCACAAGTGCATCTCAAACATTATTCCACCATGGGGGAAAGTTAGCGCATGCTAGATTTCCCTCTTGCACAAGCATAATCACAAATACATTTGAACAACATCATTCCATCGTTGAAGAAAGGTAGCGCCTGTTAGCTTCCCCTCTAACATAAGTGGAAGTGAAAGTGTATCTCAAACAACATCATTCCATCTTTGGGGAAAGCTAGTGTGTGCTAGCTTTCCCTCTTGCACAATCACAAGTGCATCTCGAACACCATCCCACCATGGGGAAAGCTAGTGTGTGCTACCTTCTTCAACACGCACAAATGCATTGGGAACAACATCATTTCACCTTGGGGGGAAGCTAGAGCATGCTAACTTTATCCTTTGCACAAGCACAAGCACATCTCGAACATCATCATTCCATGGTGGGGGAAAGCTACCACATCCTAGCTCTCCATCTTCCAGAAGTACAAATGCATCTAAAAAGAAAACATTCCACCGTGGGGAAAGCTAGCGCGTGCTAGCTTTGCCTCTTGCACAAAGACAAGCGCATCTCAAACATTATTCTAGTGAGGAGGAAAGTTTGTACATGTTAGTCTTCCCTCTTGCATAAGCACAAGCGCAACTAGAACAACATCATTCCACCATGGAGGAAAGCTAGCACGTGCTAGCTTTCCCTCTTGCATACAGACAAGTGCATCTCGAACAACATCATTCCACCGTGATGAAAAGCTAGCACATGCTAATATTCCCTCTTACAAAAACATAAACGCATCTCAAAGAACATCATTCCACCATGGGGGAAAGCTAGAACATGTTATTTTTCACTCTTGCAAAAGCATAGGCACATCTTAAACATCATTCCACCATGGAGAAAAACTAGGGTGTGCTAGCCTTCCCTCTTCTACAAGCACAAGCTCATCTTGAGCAACATCATTCAATGTGGGGGAAAGCTAGTATGTACTAGCTTTCCCTCTTGCACAAGCGCATCTCGAACAACATGATTCCACTATGTGGGGAAGATAGTGCATGCTATCTTTCCCTATAGCACAATCACAAGCACATCTCGAACAACATCATTCCACAATGGAGGAAATCTATCATGTGCTAGGTTTCCCTCTTGCACAAGCACAAACATATCTTGAACAACATCATTCCATTGTGGGGGAAAGCTAGCATGCTGTGGGGGAAAGCTAGCGCATGCTAGTTTTCCCTCTTGCATAAGCACAAATGCATCTCAAACAACATCATCCCACTGTGAGGGAAAGCGATCTGTGCTAACTTTCCCTCTTCTACAAGTAGAGACGCATCTCAAACAACATCATTCCACCATGGGGGAAAGCTAACACGTGTTGGTTTTCCCTCTTGCACAAGCACAAGCGTATCTCAAACAACATCATTCCACCATTGGAGAAATCTAGCATGTGCTCACTTTCCCTCTTTCCCAAGCACTATCGCATCTCGAACAACATCATCCGACCCTGGGAGAAAGCTAGTGCATGCTAGCTTTCCCTCTTACACAAGCATGAGCGCATCTTGAACAACATCATCCCATTATGGGGGAAAGCTAGTGCGTGTTGTCTTTCCCTCTTGCACAAACACGAGCGCATCTTAAACAACATCCTCCTACCATCGGGGAAAGCTAGTGAGTGGTAGCTTTCTCTCTTGCACAGGCAAGAGCACATATCGAACATCATCCCACTGTGGGGGAAAGCTAATGCGTGCAAGATTTACCTCTTGCACAAGAAAGAGCGCATCTCGAACAACATCATCCAAACATGGGGGAAAACTAGCGTGTGTTGGCTTTCCCTCTTGCACAAGCAGGAGTGCATCTCGAACAACATCATCCCATCATGGGGGAAAGCTAGTGCCTGCCAACTTTCCCTCCCGCACAAGCAAGAGTGCATCTCAAACAACATCATCCCACCATGGGGGAAAGCTAGCATGTGTTGGTGTTCCCTCTTTCACAAGCAGGAGTGCATCTCCAACAACATCACCCCATCGTGGGTGAAATTTAGCGCATGTCAACTTTCCCACCTGCATAAGCAAGAGCGCATCTTGAACAATATCATCCCATCGTGGGAAAAGGCTAACATGTGCTAGCTTTCCCTCTTGCACAAGCACGAACGTATTTCAAACAACATCATCCCACCGTGGGGGGAAGCTAACACATACTAGCTTTCCCTTCTGCAAAAGCAAGAGCACATCTCGAACAACATCATCCCACCATGGGGGAAAGCTAGCACATGTTAGTTTTCCCTCCTGCACAAGCACAAACACATTTCGAATAACATCATCCCACCATGGGAGAAAGCTAGCATTCCATCCTACATAAGCACAATCGCATTTCGAACAACATCATCCCACTATGGGGGAAAGCTAGCGCCCTCTTTCACAAGCAAAAGCTCATCTCAAACAACATCATCCCACCCTGGGGGAAAGCTAGAGCGTGCTAGTTTTCCCTCCTGCACAAGCACAAGCACATCTTGAACAACATCATCCCATCGTGGGAGAAAGTTAGTGCATGCTAGCTTTCCCTCTTGTATAGGCATGAGCGCATCTCAAACAACATCATCCCACCATCGAGGAAAGCTAGTGCATGCTAGATTTACCTCCTACACAAGAATGAGCGCATCTCAAACAACATCATTTCACCATGGGGGAAAGGTAGTGTGTGTTAGATTTCTCTCTTACATAAGCATGAGTTCATCTTGAACAACATCATCCACACGCACGAGCTCATCTCAAACAACATCATCCCACCGTAGAGGAAAACTAGTGCATATTAGCTTTCCCTCTTGCACAAGCACGAGCTCATGTCGAACAACATCATCCCACCGTGGGGGGAAGATAGTGCGTGATAGATTTCCCTCTTACACAAGAACGAGCTCATCTCGGACAACATCTTACCATGGGGGAAATCTAGCGCATGCTAACTTTCCCTCTTACATAAACATGAGCGCATCTCAGACAACATCATCCTACCAGGGGGGAAAGATAGCACATGTTATTTTTCCCTCTTGCACAAGCACGAGCACATCTTAGACAACATCATTGCACCATGGAGGAAATATAGAGCATGCAAGTTTTCCCTCTTACACAAGCACGAGCATATCTCAGACAAGATCGTTCCACCCTGGGGGAAAGCTAGCACATGCCATCTTTCCCTCTTGCACAAGCACAAGCGCATCGCGAACACTTTTCCTCTTCCACAAGCACGAGCACATCTCAAACAACATCATTTCACCATGAGAGCAATATAGTGTGTGTTAGATTTCCCTTTTGCACAAGCACGAGCACATCTCAGACAACATCATTTGACCGTGGGGGCAAGCTAGTGCGTGCTAGTTTTCCCTCTTGCACAAGCATGAGCACATCTCAGAAAACATTATTCAATCAAGGGGGAAATCTAACATGTGCTAGCTTTCCCCCATTATGGAATGATGTTGTCAGATATATGCTCGTGCTTGTGCAAGAGGGAAATCTAGCAAGTGCTATCTTTCCATCTTGCTCAAGCATAAACACATCTCAGACAACATCATTCCACCGTGGGGGAAAGCTAGTGCATGCTAGATTTCCCTCATGCACAAGCATGAGCACATCTCGGACAACATCATTCCATCGCGGGGGAAATCTAGCAAGTGCTCATTTTCCCTCTTGCACAAGCACGAGTGCATCTTGGAAAATATCATTCCACTGTGGGGGCAAACTAGTGTGTGCTATATTTCCCTCTTGTACAAGCATGAGCGCATCTCGAACAACATCATTCCACCGTGGGGGAAATCTAGCACATGCTAGCTTTCCCACTTGCACAAGCATGAGCACATCTCAAACAACATCATTTTATCGTGGAGCAAAGCTAGCATGAGCTAGATTTCCTTCATCCACAAACAAGTGCATCTCGAACATCTTCATTCTATAGTGGGGGAACCCTAGCGTGTAACATCATTCCACCATGGAGGAAATCTAACGAATGTTGGCTTTCCCTCTTGCACAAGCACAAGCATATATTGAGCATCATCCCACCATAAGGGAAAGTTATCCTATTCTAGCTTTCCCTCTTGCACAAGCACAAACACATCTTGACCAACATCATTCCACCATGCATGAAAACTAGTGTGTGCTATCTTTCTCTCTTGCACAAAAACAAGCGCATCTCGAGCAACATCATTCCACCATGGGGGAAAGATATTTCATGCTAGCTTTCCATCTTGTAAAAGCACAAACGCATCTCGAACATCATTCCACCATGGGGGAAAACTAGCGTGTACTAGCTTTCCCTCTTGCACAAACATAAGCACATCTTGAACAACATCATTCTAGCATGGAGGAAATCTTGCCCATGCTAGCCTTCCCTCTTGCATAAGCACAAACACATCTTGAACAACACCATTCCATTGTGAAGGAAAGCTAGTGTATGCTAGTGTTCCCTCCTCCACAAGCACAAATTTATCTTGAACAACACCATTCCACCATAGAGGAAAGTTAATGCTTTCTAGTTTTCCCTCTTGCATAATCAAAAGTGCATCCCGAACGTGATTCCACCATGGAAGAAAGCTACTACATGCAAGTTTTCCCTCTTGCAAAGCACAAACGCATATCAAACAACATTATTCCACCATGGGGGAAAACTATCACATGATAGCATTCCCTCTTCCACAAGCACAACCACACCTTGAACAACATCATTCCACCATGGGGGAAGACTAGAATGAGCTAGTTTTCCCTGTTGCACAAGCACAAGCACATCTCGAACAACATCACCACAAAGTGGGGGAAAGCTAATGCATGTTAGGTTTCCCTCTTGCAAAAACACCAATGCATTTTGAACAACATCATTCTGTCATGGGGGAAAGCTAGCGTGTGCTAGTTTCTCCTCTTACACAAGCACAAGCACATCTTAAACAACATCATTCCACCATAAGGGAAATCTATCACAACTAGCAAGTGCTAGCTTTCCCTCTTACACAAGCACAATCGCAAGCGCAATTTGAACAACATCATTCCATCATTGGAGAAAGCTAGCGTGTGCTAGTTTTCCATCTAACATAAGCACAAGTGCAAGCACATCTCAAACAACATCATTCCACCATGGAGGAAAGATAGTGTGTGCTAGCTTTCCCTCTTGCACAAGACAAGTGCATCTCAAAGATCATCCTCTTCAACAAGTACAAAAACATCGCAAACAACATCATTCCACCTTGGGGGAAGCTAGCGTGTCCTGCTATCTCTCTTGCACAAGCACAAATGCATCTCGAAAAACATCATTACGTGTTGGGGAAAGCTATCACATGCTAGATTTCCGTCTTCCAAAAGCACAAACGCATCTTGAACAACAACATTCCACCATGGGGGAAAGCTAGTGTGTGCTACCTTTCCCTCTTGCACAAACACAAGCACATCTCAAACATGATTTTAGCGTGGAGGAAAGCTTGCACATGCTAGCCTTCCCTCTTGCATAAGCACAAGTGCGTCTCAAACAACATCATTCCACTGTGGAGGAAAGCTAGTGCATGTTAGCTTTCCCTCTTGCACAAGCACAAACGCATCTTGAACAACATCATTCCACCGCGGGGAAAATTTAGCGCGTGCTAGTTTTCCCGCTTGCACAAGCACAAGCGCATCTCGAACAACATCATTCCACTATGAGAAAAAACTAGTGCATTCTAGTTTTCCCTCTTGTAGAAGCATAATCGCATCTCAAACAATATCATTCCATTGTGGGGGACAACTAGCACATGCTAGCTTTCTCTCTTGCACAAGCAGGGGTGCATCTTGAACATCATTCCACCATGGGAAAAAGCTAGTGTGTGCTAGTTTTCCCCTTTGCACAAGCATAAGCTCATCTTGAACAACATCATTCAATGTGGGGGAAAGCTAGCATGTCCTAGCTTTCCCTCTTGCACAAGCACATATCAAACAACATTGTTCCACCATGGTGGGAAGCTAGCGCATACTTGTTTTCTCTATAGCACAAGCACATCTAGAATATCACTTCATCGTGGGGGAAAGAGAGTTGCACAAGCACAAGTGCATCTTGAACAACATCATTCCACCATGGAGGAAAGATAGCATGTGCTAGCTTTCCCTCTTGCACAAGCACGAACACATCTCATACAACATCATTCCACTGTGGGGAAAAACGAGAATGTGCTAGCTTTCCTTCTTCCATAAACACAAACCCATCTCGAACAACATCATTCCATCGTGAGGAGAACTAGCGCGTGTTGGATTTCACTCTTGCAAAAGCACAAGTGCATCTTTAACAACATTATTCAACTGTGGGAGAAAGCTAGTGCGTGCACTCTTTCCCTCTTGCACAAGCACAAACACATCTCGAAGAAGATCATCTCACAATGGGGGAAAGCTAGTTGGATTTCCCTCTTGCACAAGCACAAACACATCTCGAACAACATCTTCCCATTATGGGGGAAATTTGGTCTGTGCTAGCCTTCCCTCTTGCACAAGCAAGAGCGCATCTCGAACATCATCTCACTGTGGAAAAAACTAGCTGCTATTAGCTTTCCCTCTTACACAAGTAGGAAGGCATCTCGAACAACACCATCCCATTGTGGGGGAAAGCTAGTGAGTGCTAGTTTTCCCTTTTGCACAAGCAAGAGCACATCTTGAACAACATCATCGCACTATGGGGGAAAGATGACACTAGCTTTCCCTCTTGCTAAAGTAGGATCACATCTCGAACAACATCATCCCACTATGGGGGAAACCTGGTGCGTATTAACTTTTCCTCTTGCAAAAGTAGGAATGCATCTTGAACAACATCATCCCACCGTGGGGGAAAGCTAGTGTGTGGTAGCTTTCGCTCCTGCATAAGAACGAGCGCATCTCAAACATCATCCCACTACGAGGGAAAGTTAGCACGTGCTAGCTTTCCCTCCTGCACAAGCACGAGTGCATCTCGAACAACATCGTCCCACTTTGGGGAAAAGCTAGTGCATGTGTTGGATAGCTTTCCCTCCCGCGCAAGCATGACCGCATCTTGAACAACATGATCCCACCATGGAGGAAAGCTAACATGTGCTAGCTTTCCCTATAACACAAGAACAAGCGCATCTCGAACAACATCATTCCACCATGGGGGAAAGCTAGCATATGCTAGATTTCACTCTTGCACAAGCACAAGTGCATCTCAAAGAACATCATTCCATTGTGGGGAAAGCTAGCGCATGCTAGCTGCTAGCTTTCCCCTTGCACAATCACAAACGCATCTTAAAGAACATCATTCCACTATGGGGGAAAGCAAGTGCGTGCTAGTTTTCCCTCTTCCATAAGCACAAACCCATTTCGAACAACATCATTCCACCATGAGGGAAAACTAGCATGTGTTGGATTTCCCTCTTGCAAAAGCACAAGAGCATCTCGATCAACATCATTCCACCATGGGAGAAAGCTATAGCGTGCACGCTTTCCCTCTTGCACAAGCATGATCGCATCTCGAACAACATCATCCCACCTTGGGGGAAATCTAGTCGGTGCTAGATTTACCTCTTGCGCAAGAACGAGCACATCTCGAACAACATCATCTCACTAGGGGAAAGCTAGCACATGCTAGCTTTCCCTCTTGCACAAGCAGGAGCACATATTGAACATCATCCCATCGTGCGAGAAAGCTAGTGCGTGCTAGCTTTCAATCTTACACAAGCAGGAGCGCATCTCGAATAACATCATCCCACCATGGGGGAAAGTTAGTGCGTGCTAGCTTTCTCTTTTTCACAAGAAAGAGCACATCTCAAACAACATCATCCCACCATGGGGGAAAGCTTGCGCTTGCTAAGTTTTCCTCTTGCCCAAGTAGGAGCGCATATCAAACAACATGATACCACCGTGGAGGAAAGCTAGCACGTGTTAGCTTTCTCTCCTGCACAAGCACGAGTGCATCTCGAACAACAACATCCCAGTGTGGGTGAAAGCTTGTGCATGCTAGATTTCCCTCGTACACAAGCACGAGCGCATGTTGAACAAAATCATCCCACTGTGGGAGAAATCTAGAGTGTTGTAGATTTCCCTCCTGCACAAGCATGAGCACATCTTGAACATCATCCCACCATGGAGAAAAGCGTGCTAGCTTTCCCTCTTGCACAAGAACGATCACATCTCAAACAACATCATCCCACCATGGGGGAAAGCTAGCTCGTGTTAGTTTTTACTCTTGCACAAGCACGCACTCATCTCGAACAACATCATCCACAAGAACGATCTCATCTCAAACAACATCATCCCACCATCGGGGAAATCTAGCACATGTTATCTTTTCCTCTTGCACAAGCACAAATTCATCTCAAAAAACATCATCCCACCGTGGGGGAAAGCTAGCGCGCGCTATCTTTCCCTCTTGCACAAGCATGAGCTCATATCGAACAAACATCATCCCACCGTGGGGGAAAGCTAACGCATGCTAGCTTTCCCTCTTGCACAAGCACGAGTGCATATTGGACAACATCATCCCACCAAGGGGGAAAGATAACGTGTGCTAGCTTTACCTCTTGCTCAAACATGAATGTATCTTGAACAACATCATTCCACTGTGGGGAAAAGCTAGTGTGGGCTAGCTTTTCCTCTTACACAAGCATGAACACATTTCGGACAATATCATTCCACCATGGGGGAAAGTTAGCATGTGCTAGCATGCTAGTTTTCCCTCTTTCATACGCACAAGCGCATCTCAAGCAACATCATTCCACAGTGGGGGAAAGCTAGTGCATGCTAGCTTTCCCTCTTGCACAAGTGTGAGGGCATCTCGAACAACATCATTCCACCATTGGGGAAATCTAGCGCAATATAGCGCATGCTAGGTTTCCCTCTTGGACAAGCACAAACACATCTCGAACAACATAATTCTATCATGGGGGAAAGTTAACGTGTTCTAGCTTTCCCTCTTACACAAGCATGAGCACATCTCGAACAACATCTTTCCACCATGGGGCATGCTACCTTTCCCTCTTGCATCAGCACGAGCACATCTCAAACAACATTATTCCACTATGGGGGAAAGCTAGTGCATAACATCATTCCACCGTGGGGGTCCACTAGTTTTCCCTATTGCATAAGCACGAGCGCATCTTGGACAACATCATTCCACTGTGGAGAAACTGTAGCATGTAACATCATTGCACCGTGGCAGAAATCTTGCGTGTGCTAGATTTCCCTCTTGCACAAGCACAAGCACATCTCGAACAACATCATTTCATCATGGGGGAAAGCTAACATGTGCTATATTTCCCTCTTTCACAAGAACAAGCGCATCTCAGACAACATCATTCCATTGTGGGGGAAAGATAGCATGTCTAGGTTTTCCTCTTCCACAAGCATGAGCGCATCTCGGACAACATCATTCCACCATGGGAGAAAGCCAACTTTCTTTAGAAGCAGAGAAGCCCGATATTATACAAGACTCCTCGAAAACTAAAAAAGGAGCTCAAGCCATACCTATAGCACTGTTACCTCATTCACCTTGGCAGTTCACAATTCATTGTTACCTTATTCACAGTTCCCAAGGCATCTTCATCTATCTTGAGGCAATTCATGGTTCATGAGGCATTGGTCAAAACAGTTTGGGGTTACTTCTTCATGCTTTGGGCTTCTCCTGTCATGCCACATCCTAGTTTCTTGAGTGCTCACCTTGTTAACCATTTGGAGCCATGTGTCATTTGATTTGATGGGGCGTCCAGCTTGGAGGATGCATTACCTAGTCATGGAGACTTATTTTTTGGCACATGTGGACCTATTTGATTGCCCCTTGACTTGGGGTGAATGATAGCATGATTTAAGGAGGGTTGTAGCACACCTTAAACACGTCACACATGACTTCTTGGAGCTGATCTTGAGGAGTCGTCGACACTTGAGGGGTTTTCTCATGATTTGTAGGGGGGTTGACATTGGAGCCTGCATGTCCACCTTGAAGGAGACATGGGAGTCTTTCGTTGTACATTTTGTGGAGAATGGTTGAGGATCCACCTACTTGGAGGCGAGGCTATATGTTAAACATTCGACTCACCTTCTTCTCTTGTTGATGGAGACATCCCTCTTTCATGAGGCTTTTTCATTTGGATTATTGTACACGTGGTTTGACCACCCCATCTTTTATGTATTTTATACTAGATAGTTGGAAGAAAATAATATCTTATGGCTCTCTAGGCTAGATCTAAAGATCTCACATGAGATATTGATATTTTAATGTAAAGCAAAAGCATGCTACACATAATTAGCATGTTATCAAAATAAGAAAAGTTTTTCTGCTAAAAATAGCAAAGCTGCTCCAAGTAAAAACAATTTGCTAACATTATAGATATTTGCAATCAAGTTTTAAATAGTTTGGTGATTCGGCTTGTTTGAAGATGATCAATATTGCAAGTTAAATGGAGTTTCCAATATTTAATATTATGGATAAGTTTCATTCCTATTTTAACTATTTTGCAATGTGGAGGTTATTTGCAAATCGCTTTACTTCTTTTCATACTTGTCTCTCCCCTCGCATATGATAAAATGCAAGATTAAATTAATGTCTAATGTCGAATTCAAAAATATATGATCTATCAATTTATTGCTTAGATTAATCTGACTTGAAGCTGTTCATAAATGATCTGATACATCATAAACCTTCTGGTCAAGAAAGTGAATAAGCAAGTTATGCAGAGACAAACCTATCCATGTGCAAGACAATCCAAAGGGTGTGATAATCAACTTCTAAAGAACTCACTTGCAGTTTTTGAAATTCTTTCAATCACTGTCATTACCTTATAATCAACAGTTTCTCAAACATCGCATTCCCCTACAGGATGGATTGTTTTCCAATCCATGAACATTAAGAAAAACGATGCCTTAATTGCTTTAATCTTGAGTTCCTCGTCCAGCTTACGCCAATGATGCTAAAATGATCTTAATTTCCGATTACTTATCCAGACCAAACAAGAATGCCAGAATCTCAGATTTACTGTAGACAACAAAATCTAATGCATGTACCAATGTTACTTTTGTTTCAAAAGAGAAAATTTTGTGTGCAGTGTTCATGTTCTTAGTGAAAGTCCATGTGTCTCTCTACTCTGTAATTTAATTTCTCTAGAACCAAGCTCAGAGTTGTAATAATTTGTCTCATGTTGTGACTTACCCTCTAGACTGTCAATCGAAAGCATACGAATTTCCTAGGGCCTGTTATTCTGTCCACCTGTCGTTATTGCTCCATTCATTACAAACATACATTGCTATCATTCCATTTGGTCCAGCTAACTGAAATTTTGTCGTTTTTATGTTTGTGACTAAGATATTTAACTTCTGCTCTTCCTACTTACTGTTGAGTTATTCCAATTCCCAATAGAATGTTTGTCTCATCAATGTAAACATTTGGGTTCACAATCAATATCAACCGTGCATGCAAAACTGGAGAAATTCTTTGTAGTCTCTTCAAATGCATCTTCTAAGGAAAACTTTATCACTATCGTGTGCCTCCAACAATCGCTGCTCCAGGATAGCTGTGACCGGAACTCAATAGAGGCAAAACTTAAACTTCATGAAAGCCAATTTTTGCTTAGCTGAAGTTGAACGATTCAGGCAGAATATTAAAATTGCAGACATAATTTGGAGCTGTGATTGACAATCATCTTAAACGGTATTGGCTTGCAGATCTTATGGGTGATGCAAGTAACCTCCATAAAACTTGAACACTTTCCCATGACTAAGAAAATGTAGTATTTTGGAGCTGTATACCAGGTCAAATTTCTTGTGCAGTGAGAATTCCCATGCTCAAGGTGACCATTTTGTTTCTCTTGTTGTTCAAATTAAATGGTATATTTCTCTTGACCACGCTCAATGAGAAGTGACACTCCAATGACATGAACTGACGGAGATATCATGAAATACTAAAGGGGCAAAATCTATAAAATCAAAACATTATAATATTTGTTGGTGTGACGTCACTAGAGCATATTCATGGTATAGCTCGGGACAAATGTAGAATTTTTTAGGAGCAGAGAACTGGGAACAGTCAATAGCATGCTCTCAGAATAAAAATTATCGACACAACTTGACTGGAAATAGCATTCAACAAGGTCCATTATTTTATGAATAGTTGCATTTATTCTTGAATCATTAGAAGACTTTTGTTCCTTTTGGAAGTAAATAGACCTATTTCCTCTTTAGAAGAATTGCCTTTAGGGGGA
>JZKD02S2300617.1:23257-33788 GCA_000966675.3 Picea glauca | reverse complement strand
TTGGAAGGATAAACTTTGAGTGAGGTTTTTTTTTTTTAAATGTATCTCTTAAAATCTGGGTCCTCACTCTATCCTCTAGTTTATAGTGGCCGTCTAAAAAAATAAACAAAAAATCAAATAACCAAATATATTTAACTAATAAATAATGAAATTATTTCAGATTGCAATAAGGGAAAGATTTGGTTAATCTATAATATGAATAATGATAATAAAATAATGTAAAAAATAACTTTAAACATTTAATTTAGAAAATATAAAAAATTAATTAAAACATGAATATATTTTATTGAGATGTATTTTAAATTAAGAATGTATTTTAACTTATTTAATCAATTTTTAAGTTTAATAAATTTTAATTTAAAATGGATTATATTAATTAAATTAAAAAAATATTTAATATGATACTGGAACTGGTATTGATATAGATTTAGATTTATTTTTGTGTAGTCTTGAGTGGGCCTAATGGTTAAGAACATGTATTTCCTCTTAAGAGGTCACAGGTTCAAATCCAGAGGGGGGTAGGGTATGTATACCTTCGTAGACTTTACCAGTCAAATCGTTGGGCGGAGGGGGGTCCCTTGTCCCATAAACAAGGGGGTCTCATACACCAATTTGGCGTGCTGACTTGGCCGTGACCTTAAAAATAGATTATTATATATAGCCTGAGTGGGCCTAATGCTTAAGAACATGTGTTTCCTCTTAAGAGGTCATAGGTTCAAATCTAGAGGAGGGGGGTTCTTTGTCCCACAAACAAGGGGGTGGGCCTAATGCTTAAGAACATGTGGTTCCTCTTAAGAGGTCACAGGTTCAAATCTAGAGGAGGGGGGTTCTTTTTCCCACAAACAAGGGGGTCTCATACACCAATTTGGTGAGCTGGCTTGGCTGTGACCTTAAAAATAGATTATTATTATTATTATAGTGTTAATATAGATTTATTTTTTTTAACAAATTTCTAATTATTTAAAACAACTATGTTAAAACCAATCTAGGGCTTTTGAATTAGCCTTGGACATTATTTTTACTTTTTGAATTGCCTTATAAATTATTGACATCTCTTTTTGACTAAATTATGAAAACATTTTCTCATTACAGTATCAAACATGTGTATTTTGTATCACCTTTTTACTAAATTATGGAAACATTTTTTCAATACAAACTGTCAAATATGTATTGGATCATTTCATTTTGACGCACAAGGCAAGTGCAGTTGCAGTTTTGGCAATTTTGTTATTTCCGGATTACTGGTTATCTTGGAGGGTGTGCCACACTTGGAGACGCTCTTGCTTGGTTATTTTGGATCATCTTATTAAGGCATTAGGTCTTGGAGACAGTAACATTGGGGAGGATCTTCTTTGTATGGTATTTTGGCTATTGATAGTGATGTACTAGTAATATATTGGACTGAATTGTTCTATAGAAAGGTTGTTGGGTTTTGTCTCGAGGTTGGGTTTCCCAGTATAAACTCTTGTGTTCCTGTGGCTATTGTCCATGGTTAATGTCTAGATCTTGTTATTTTCATGGCATTATTATAGTTGAAATTTTCAGTGTATAGTTATTCTATGATAACTATTACATGAAAGTGAATCTTGTTATTAATCATAAGGAAATAACTATCAAGAGCTGAGAATCATCTAAAACATCAACATGGTATCAAATCTAGTTGAAATATTCCCACTGCATAATGGTAGTTGCAGTTGCCAATTTCCAGTTGCAGTTGCCAGTTGCCAGTTTCTAGTTGTCAGTTGCCAGTTTCAAGTTGCAATTGCCAGTTGCCAGTTGCCAGTTTCTAGTTTCTAGTTGTCAGTTTCCACTTGCCAATTGCCAGTTGCCAGTTGCCAATTTCCAATAGCAGTTGGAGTTACAGTTGGAGTTTCCAGTTACAATTGCAATTATAGTTGTAGTTGCCAGTCACCAGTTGCATTTTCCAGTTGCTATTTGT
Source organism: Picea glauca (assembly GCA_000966675.3). Lineage (NCBI taxonomy): Eukaryota > Viridiplantae > Streptophyta > Pinopsida > Pinales > Pinaceae > Picea > Picea glauca. The sequence continues at coordinate 31,849 of JZKD02S2300617.1, read as the reverse complement.
GGAAACCTTCAGATTATAAGACAAGATGGATGGTGCTACAAATTTCAAAGGTATGAACTTATATATGTTTCCAAGTTATATAATTTAGTAGAGTATGAGGGTGTTTGCAGGGGATGTACAAGGGACCTTGTCCAAGCAATGACCCAAAGGGATCTTTGGATCTAGTACATTCAGAGGAATAACACACCCTCGCTAGCAATTAAGACTCGAGGTTTGCATATCAGGTTTGATAATTTTATATTTCTACTTCTTAAATAAATATTGCAACCAAGAAAACAATCTTTAGAGATGTATTACTGTTAAGTAATTGGCTATCAAATGTTTTGAATATTGTTAGTACAATGATCATTGTGTAAATGCTCATTGTTTAGTACTAATGATGGACTTATTTACAAGATGAAATTGATATCTTTAGGAGATGTTCTTGGTTGTTGGTTTTGTCCCGAGAAGGTTACTATGGAGGTCACAACACTAGAAAATTATTTATCTTATCTTTTGTTCTTGTTTTTATCTAGGCAAGTTAACACAGAGGAATGATTAGTAACACCACTAGAAAATGTTTGTTCTTGTTTCCCATTACTTTATTCTTGTTGTTATTTCCTTATCATAAGAATATTGTTCTTGTCTATTTTTTTTTTTGTTAGTGCACTTGTTTTGGGTAGGTCACAAGTGATAGCTTTGAGAGGGAGCTATAGTGACGATTGCAGGAGGCAACTAATTAGATGGTGTCTAGTTTGAGACATGGAGAAAATTTTAGGTTTGCATATCAGGTTTGATAATTTTATATTTCTACATCTTAAATAAATATTGTAACCAAGAAAACAATCTTTAGAGATGTATTGTTGCTAAGTACTTTGGCTATCAAATGTTTTGAATATTGTTAGTACAATGATCATTGTGTAAATGCTCATTTTTAGTACTAATGATGGACTTATTTACAAGATGAAATTGATCTCTTTAGGAGATGTTCTTGGTTGTTGGTTTTGTCCCGAGAAGGTTACTATGGAGGTCACAACACTAGAAAAGTATTTCTCTTATCTTTTGTTCCTTTTTTTTTCTAGGCAGGTTACCATAGAGGAATGATTGGTAACACCACTAGGAAAGGTTTGTTCTTGTTTCCCATTATTTTATTCTTGTTGTTATTTCCTTATCATAAGAATATTGTTCTTGTCTATTATTTTTTTTGTTAGTGCACTTGTTCTAGGTAGGTCACAAGTTATAGCTTTGAGAGGGAGCTATAGTGACGATTGCAGGAGGCAACTGATTAGATGGTATCTAGTTTGAGACATGGAGAAAACTATCTAGACATGGAGTTGTATACATGAGAATATACATATATATATACCAAAGGAGAAGAAGACAAAGTTAGAACCTTCTAAAAAGAAGGATACCTTTGTGGGATACAGGGTGTTCCACATGGATATTGATGAGGAGGACCAGGTGCCTCCACCATTGGTGAGGCATAAATCCCCTCGAAGTAATAGTTCAGAGGAAGCTAGAGTTTATAGGAAGTCAACCCTCAAGATCTAGTAGGAAGGAGAAACCTCCTAAGATAGTTCATTGGAGATCAGGTTTCATAAGATGAAAAGGGAGAAACTGACTCCATAGATTGTACAGACTCATAGGGAGTCAATACTCAGAGGAAGCATGTAGAATCAAAGTGATATTTATCTCAGAGAGTGTTAGTTGGCTCAAGAGAGAACCAATTATTCATAGGGAGTCCCCCCCATAGATCCAGGTGGGAGAGAGACATCTCCCAAGACTGACAGGCATGTGCCAAGAGTTGAGGAGGCCAGAAAAAATATTTAGAAGAAAGAGGCTTATAGGAGATGTGATCTTTCTATAGTGACAAAGGAGGTAACTAGTCAAGAGGACTGGGTATGGTTTTTTTCTTAGTCACAAAGGGAGCATTCAGTGAGGAAGACTCAACAACAAAACTTACTCTAATAACAAAGGGAGTTGGCCTCAGAGTTTTATATGGAGGATCTTGGTTGAATGTACTCTTGGGATTAGAGGTGTGATGAGATCAGATGAGATCTTCCTCATTCATGGGATAATGTTGAGATTTGATATCACAGACTGTATGTCCATGACTAGAACTATAAAAACAAATCTGAAGAAGTTAAGTAATTCTACTTCATATTCAGATTTCGTGGATCTCACGATATACATGAAGTTGATTGGATCCTTGATGTACCTGGTTAATGTCAGGCCAGGTATTTTCTTTATAGTGAACACTCTGAACCACTATTTGGTTGAAGCCAAGGAAGTTCCAATGGGTAGCAGTGAAGCATGGTAGAGTTGGATATTATCTATCTCATGTGAAAGTGTGGTTGTAGAGATATATAGATTCACATTGAGCAAGGAGTGCAATATATAGATTGAGCACCTCAAGGTGTTGGTTCAACTTGGAATCAGTTATGAATTTCAGGATAAGCTGGAAGCAGGCTTCTATAGTACTTAGTACAATAGATGGAGTATTTCACAACCATTGTTGCAAGTACTGAAGCATTGTTGCTTCAAAAACTTCTTACAGGAATTCATCTGAAACATGGTACATAAGGGAGAAGTTAAGCTCCAATATTTATCCACAAATGAGGATACTGTAGATATCCTCCCATAGTGGCCATCGTAACTTGGCTGAGGAGGATGATACACATGATTATCCGTGTTGATTTGGCTAGTGATGAACATTGATGTTTCAACATCGGGAAAACGTTCTCCCATATTGGTCATGCACGAGGCTATTGTGGTGATGAAATGACAAAGGGAGAATGATTCATTCACTCATGGGGCTCTACTAGTGGTGAATGGCCTATACATTCCCCTAGATTGGTCATGCATGGGGCTATGCTAGTGTTGATATGACCAAGTGGACAATGACTCATTCACTCATGGGGCTATGCTAGTGGTGAATGACCTAGGTATGTGGATGTTCTCCAGATTCAAATATACATTCTTCCTATATTGGTCATGCATGGAGCTATGCTAGTGTCGATATGACCAAAGGAAAATGATTCACTCATCCATGGGGATTTTATAGTTGTGAGTGGCCTAGATAAGCATCAGGCAGACATTTTCCCATATTGGTTAGGGCACTGCTAGTGTTGATATGAACAAGGGTAATGATTCATTCACTCACAACGCTTAGTTCTTCTCCTGCAAAGGAGTGGATGAACTTGAGATGCTATCACGTGCATATTCCAGGATGGAATGCATGTGTGGAGATGGCACATAAACATGGCTCATGAAGACAACCTTTCTATGACAGAAGAAATCCAAGTATGGAGAATGTAGGGAGTGTTGGAGATTTTAAATTTCATGAAGTCATTCTCCACAACAAGGTACAAGAAGACCCATATACACCATTATAGAAGACCCATATAGGCCATTAGAGAATCCCTATGAAGAAATTGAAGACCGAGGAAGAGAAGTCGACCCGACGAGAAAAATAATACTAAAATTGAAGACCTAGAAATAAGAAGTCATCCCCAAGATAGTGCACAGATCAGTATAAATACAATATTGTTTCATTTCACTTGAACAGTCAGACAACTCCTTCTATAGTGCGCACAAGGCAGTTGCAACTATAGTTTTGTCAGTTTCGTTATTTCGGGGTTACTAGTTATATTGGAGGGTGCACCACACTTGGAGAAGCTCTTTATTTGTTATTTTGGATCATCTTATTGAGGCTCTAGGTATTGGAGATGCTAGCCTTGAGGAGGCTCTTCTTTGTATGGTATTTTGGACAATGATGGTGATGTGCATGTAATATGTTGAACTGAATTCTTCTATAGAAAGGTTGTTGGGTTTTCTCCCAATGTTCAGTTTCCTAGGATAAATTATTGTGTTCTTGTCTTGTGTTCTTCTGGCTATTCTGCATGGTTAATATTTCTATATTTTTTTATTTTCGATACAATGTTATAGTTAATATTTTCAGTGTATATTTATTTTATGATAATTGTTGTATTAAAGTGAATCTTGTTATTAATCATAAGGAGATAGTGATGAGAATCATATAAAACATCGACAATGTTAAGTAAAAGGTTAAAAAGATTTTAAAAATAAATGTTAATACTTAAATTTGTAAAGCTTATATTCTTACGAGTATGTGAATATAAAATTGTATCTTTATAAATTATTAATAATGATCATCAAGGAAATAAAATAAAATGACAAGCTGATTTATAACATAACATAATGTTCCCAATGTTCAACTCTTGAACATATCACATCCTCCTTTATTATAACTCTTCATCTTCTCTCACTTCATTTCGTGCTTCTGATCGACGATGTCCTTTCGTTGCATGTTGATCTTCTCATCTGTCCTCCCCCGTCTACTCGTTCTCTAGGAAAATTTATTTCTAGACTCCGGTAATGGAAACTATGGCTTAGTTCATAGGAGCTCTCCAACATCATCCTTTTCCCAAGCATCTTGATGGGATACTTCTCCCCCTCTCTGGTCACACCTCCAATCACTTTCTCTCTCTACTCTCATTCCTTTGTGATTTTCCTTGTTCATGGCCTTTTGAGGCCCCTTCTCGTTTCCCTCTCTCCACCTCCTCCACTTCCATCCCTTTATGCTTACTATTATGGATCGAGGTGTCTCCCATCCTCACTCTAGGGATGGTCATTATAGAGATCGATGTTCCAGAGTAATTTCTAATGAAGAAGGTTCGCCTGCAGACTAGTATATGCACACGCCTTCATAAATTTAGGCATAAATCAACCTTGTTGAAGATGATGACATGCTTCTTTGACATTTCATCTCTTATAAGGAGGTCTTGAATAACATTCAGCCCTGGGTCCTGATATTCACTCTACATGAAAAAATGAATCCAATTACTTCAAAACGATTGACCTCTATTGACATCTAAAATGGATTATGGGAAATGTTTTGGTGGAAATACATGAATCCCATTAAGAAATCCTCCTCCAATTAAATGACCTGCAGCTCCAGGTAAATCTCATGGATCACAAGATCAATTTGTTGGAAAAGAAGGTAGTTGGTCTAGACATCACCAAGCTGAACTACCCTCATCCCCATGTTTGTATGATCTATGAAAGTACTCCTTTAGTTTAGTTTTCTAATGCTTTTCAGTAGTATCAAAGGACTGAGATCTATAACCCTAGCTCACTTTAGTTACCATTAAGATAGATAGAATTTATGACTCTTCTTTGCTATTCATATGTTTTGTTATTTTTTAAAGTATAGTTTCAATATACAATGTACAATGATTTTTAAAAAATACTAAACTAAACAAACTATTATATTGTTGTTGGTTCATACAATCTATAATAGTTTTTAGAAAATACTAAACTAAAAAACTAGTTGGTTCGTTGTTGGGTCATAGTCCATATACGACTTCTTTTAAGATATAATATAAATGATGTAGATATATTGAAGAAAAAAAATAAAAATTATATGTTAAATTATCTTTTTCTTTATATCTTCATAAAGAAGACATGGCCAATATTTAGAGTACTAAAATTTGTGCATCTTATGCTATAAATTTATTATAAGAAATCTATTTAATAATAAATCATTTGAAAATCAATCAAAAACTTATATAAATATAATAAAATGTTATATGTATAATTCTTTAAAATATAATATTTAATATAATATTTAATTGAAATAAATAAATTATTTAAGATATAATACAAATGATGTAGATATATTGAAGAAAAAAAAGAAAAAGAATAATTATATGTTAAATTATCTTTTGGTTTATATATTCATAAAGATAGCCAATATTTAGAGTAATAAAATTTGTGCATCTTATACTATAAATTTATTATATTTATTATAAGAAATCTATTTGATAATAAATCATTTGAAAATCAATCAAAAATTTATATAAATATAATAGAATGTTATATGTAATATAATATCTAATTTATTATAAAAAATCTATTTGATAATAAATCATTTGAAAATCAATCAAAAACTTATATAAATATAGTAGAATGTTATATGTAATATAATATCTAATTGAGATAAATAATATAGTAGAATGGTATATGTAATATAATATCTAATTGAGATAAATAATATAATATCTAATTGAGATAAATAATATAGTAGAATGTTATATGTAATATAATATCTAATTGAGATAAATAAATTTAGGATATGAGAATGTTTTATATTAATGGTAAAGTATTTTTTAAATTTTAAATTGAGTTAGATAAATTTAGAATTTAGAAGAATGTTTTATATGGATGGTAAAATTGATTTTTTTGAATTTTTTTTTAAATTGAAATTAATTTTTTTTTATTAATAAATTTGTTTTCTCAATTATTGAATTTAATCATTTTTAATATATATTTTGATTTAAATTATTAATTTCATTTAATATTAAGTTGATAAGTTTATACCTATTAAAAATGGTTAAAATTAATGCACTTTTACTTATAAAGGGTTATTAATGAAAAAAATTTCATATGATTAAATATTTTTCATCCTCATAACAATAACGGTTCACTTTATATTTATGTGTTTTTCATTAAATTTAACTTTCATTTTTTTTAACTGCATTTAGGTTTTTTTTACTATGGAAAGGTTACAATCAACTTTCCCTTTTTCCAGTGTTTGGGTATGGGGCACAATCAACTTCCCCTTTTGACAAAATCCATAAGACAAAAATCCTTCAGACAAAATCTTGGCCTTCACATGACTCAAAAGATTATTAATTTAGGAGGAATTTGACAAAGTGTAGCGTGTTTCTTTAAAGTCAGTTTGATATAGTTTCTCTTTGATGATAGCTACTCAATGAGATGTTTTTGTCGTATATGTACATAAATTTTCCCATAAATGAAACTATGCACTCGTGAACGCAGATACCTATGGGTGTTCACAAGTACAGACTTAGCGAATTTGTTAGTAAAATATAGTATCGTTGTAAAGCCAATATCCATTCCATCCCTATCCTTCTCTCACTAGGTTGGAAAATGAAAAAGGAACTATTCTAATAATGTTTCTAGATATATAGGGGAAAATCAAGATTGATAGATTCGATATGAAGGGTGACTCTAAAATTCTAAAGAAATCAAAGTCTTCCTGCACATAGAGAAAGAGGATAGCGCGAATGATCTAGACTAGTTTTGAGTCTAGAAACACACCTACCTACATATCAATGACCAGGAAGAAAGTACAAAGAATAGAGCATAATAATAATGTGTGATGCTCAACCAATAGAAGATGACACAAAAACGATCACAAAAAAGATATTAGAGACTGTAATTGGCAAAAATTATGTAACCATGAGGATTGTGAGAAAACCTAATAAAATGAAGAAGAATTGAAGGAGATAGATTTTTAAGGTTTATTGCATTCTTTTTTGTGTAAAAAGGAAATTTGTGTCAAAAAAGAAATTTGGGTTTGCAGTGTTACTATAAGTTAGATATACCAATAACTTATGACTTAGCAAGGGTGGAAGGCCTCTATCCTAGGGGTCATATATACTTCTAGTCTACCATTGAGAGAATTGAATGCAGGTGGAGAGGATATCAAACATGCTACCCAACCACCAAAACTGTTGGCACAAGGGAAGACCCAGAGTTCAATGCTTCAACAATGCACCAACAAAACCCTGAATACTGCCCCTTTTGGCAACACCTGTGAAGCAGACGAATTCTTACCAGAGGTAGAGGCAGGGCAGGTTACATGAATCAGGTGTCTGTAGCCAAGCTGGGACACATATCTGTGATTATAACACTTCACAAAGTACTTAAAAGATAACACTTAAAAGAAGATATGCATTGACTCATTAGCTTCATTAACATAGCAGAACTAACCCTAAGGATAGATCGATGTAGTAACAATAAAAAAATACACATTTCACTTAGCCTCATAAATTAGATCTAGCACATTCAACATAAATAAACCACTAAGCATTCATAGATCTATCATATATAACAATCAATGCACTAAGAAGATTCACAGCATAAACATAATAGCACAAAGCAAACCATCAACACATGATATACATGGTTCACCCTAGCATGGGGCTATGTCCACCAATGGTGTCTTCTTATTTTATACAATCTTCAATCTCTTACATTCATCTACTCATGTGCACTAGGCCACGGAGCCAAGCTTCGCACTGGACAGGTGATCTACACACTAAGCGTCGGATCTACCTTCAAAAAATTAGGTCAAGGAACATAGCCAACTCCCCTATCAAGCACAAAGCCTAACATACACGTTCTATTGCACAAATCAACTCAGAACTACTTGCCTCTTGCACTTAGCCAATTACATCCCACTTAGACTTCGCTTCTACTACTACTCATTCTTAGAATCTTATTCTTATTTATACTTTTACAATCTCTTACAAAAAGGCCTAATCATGGGTAAACCCATGGCATGACATCTTATAAACCCTAATAAAAAAAGACCAATGAAGCCCTTGTTGGGTCCAAAAATCAAGTGATATCCCACGATCTCAGCTCCGCCTAGGCACTCCATCTTCGACCAACCTGTCAAAGTCCAAAAAGGGGTGGTCAAACCTGACCAATGTTTATCTCAAAACTTGTTCGAGGGTCAACATGCCCCCAACACTCACCTGTGACTCGTCCCGAGTCACT
>JZKD02S2300573.1:10517-33791 GCA_000966675.3 Picea glauca | reverse complement strand
TCAGTGGGATAATATTCTACCACAAGCAGAATTTGCATATAATGATTCAATCAACAGAAGCACAGGGCAGAGTCCATTTCAAATATTTTATGGCATGCAGCCAAGAGGAGTTTCTGAATTGAGGGATTCAGAACAGAATGCAACTAGGAGTGCTAGTGTAGAGGATTTCATAGAAGCAATGAAGGAGCTTCATAACCATGTTAAGGAGTGATTGCAAAACTCAAGCCAAGAGTATAAGAAAAGAGAAGAAAAACACAGGAGAAAACTTCATTTTGAAGTTGGTGATTTGATCCTTGCACACTTGAGAAAGGAAAGGTTCCCAAGGGGGACATATAATAAATTGAAGTTGAAGAAAATTGGTTCGTTCAAGATCATAAAGAAATTTGGGGCAAATGCTTATGAGATCGAATTACCTGATGGGATCGAAATTTATCTGATATTCAACATATTAGATTTGTACCCTTATAAAGCTAAAGAAGCAGAAGAAGGTAGTGAACAACTAGAGGTTCATTGGGCTAAGAAAATGCGAGTTGCAGAGAAACCACAAATGGAAAGCATATTGGACAAGAGAGTCAGTAAAAGAACTAGGAGAAAATAATATTTTGAATACTTGATAAAGTGGAAGGGACTCTAGTTGAAGATGCCAGCTATGAAAATGAATCCAAAATATAGAATCATGGACAGACTGTGCGAGAGCTCATGGACAGGAGCCCATGAAAATTTTCAAGTGAGGGAGTATGATGCAAGAGCATCGCCAATAACAAGTGAGTGGGGGACAAATGCCAACCATTTTGGAACATGTTCAAAAGTGTTTAAATTGTTTTGAAGTGGGATACGCCAAACATAAATGAAGTAGTTAAGAAAGGGTGTACTTGCAAACTGTAATTAGACCTTGAGTGATCTGCTCTTGTCTGTAGTAGGTAGAGGCATTTATGTATAATAAATGTAAGTAGGTAGCTTTGAATTCTAGATTAGACAGTTTTAGGAGCAGAGGGAAGACCGACTATAGACACCCTCATCTTGTATCATTGTAATATTAACATTATCAATCGAAGAGAGCATAGGAGAGAAGAAGCAGAGAGTTGTGTAAAGTAAAAACCCATGTACAAAAGTTCTAGATTAATACAAAGATCTTTAGTTCAGACTCATGGTGTTCAATTGATTCTTTGTTTGTACATGATGATTGATATATGCTTGTTACTCTCTGTTATGCATTTGCTTTGATGCGTGAATGTATGATTTCATATTTAATCTCTGAAATCTGAAGAGAGGGAGAGTAAGGAATGAGTTTCAATTGTTTCTCTTTCTGAGCAAGAGTTTTCCTACAAGGAGTGAAACAAAGTTTTCTGCAAGGTGTGCATTGACAGAAATCAGAGTTCATCTTTGAAAGCTCAGGAGGGATAAAATTGTTCTCATTTTTGCAGAAGTGCAAGCTAAGCATAGGAGCTATGAAAAGTATGCACTGGTCGAGTAGAGTCTCAAAGTTTGCAACCTAAGGGAGTTGTTGAAGAACTATTGTTGCAAAGAGAGTGCATGGAGTCTAAGAATTCAAATACTTGGAAGTATTTGAAGGGCTTCCACAAGGAGTGCATGCAGGAGTCTTTTTTGAAGACTCGAGTTTGAGGTAAAATCTTAGAAGAGTTAGTGACTTGAAGTGTTGAAAGGAGGCATAACGAAGTTGTTTTGCAGGTGGACAAGTTCCATGAAGGAATACCTTGTTCATTTCACAGGAGTTGTCAAGGAGGCATTGGATGGTCGGAATTCTCCATGGAGAATTTGTGAAGTCCCAAGAGCTATCAAAACTTGTAGAGGAGCAAGAAGGATTATGGTGATTATTTTCTAAAGTGTAAAGCTCAGAAGAAAAAGAGTCGTAGGATCTGAGCCAACAGGGGTCGTTGGATCATTCACGTAATTTCATTTCGGGGTTTCGTGAGTTGGAGAACCGAAAGACTTGCAACGATATTCATGAAATTGCTAAGTCCAAAATTATAAAAAGGTGGGAAGTTTTGTTGTGGGCCAGCACTGGGAAACATGTCAGAATTTGGAATTTTGGCATATTGGAGGATAAGAAGTTGAGACTTTTGTCCTGAAAGTCCCAAATTCACGAGTTGCAATAAGGAGTAATGAGGAGTTCGAGATCTCGGCACTTCGGGTGTCAAGATATAAAGGAGTCAGCGCTGGAGGAAGTGAAGTCACAAAGTGCAAATATGGGCATGAGGGACACGCTGTAGAACCACAAGGTGGGCCTGTGTGATAGATAGGTGGACACGCGTCACCTATAAAAAGGAGTCAACACTCCGTTGACTTCTCGCATCTTGGGAATTCATGAGATAAGAGCATGGGGCTCAATGTTGAAACTCATGAAGTGGCAAGTAGAGAGAGGTGCTAGTGTTAATCCTAGTTGGTGGTCATGCACAGAGGGTGTTGACAAAGGAAGGAGCCATACCCGTATCGACATTTCGGGTATCGCGATATTGGGAAGGAAGAGTTGGGAGTTTTGACTCATGAACTCACGAGTGGCGAGTTGTGACAAGCACCTTATGGGTTAGGCCTTGGTCATAGTGTTGTGGTCACATGGAGAAGTGGAGCTCACACCTAGTGTTGTTCACGTAGTGGAGCTTCTGAAAGGACCTGTGGATCGATTGAATTGAGATTCCAACAAGGAATCAAAAGAGATGATTCGGCTCAAAGGAGATAAAGAATGATCCTATGAGCGGAATTCGACCCGAGGGTCGGGGAGGTCTACGTCAACTCGCTTCAGACTCATAAGAATTTCTAAATATTTGAAGGCTCAACCTTCGCTTCTTCCAGGGAATGGGTTCTTGGATCTCGATAACACTTTCTGACGTGTTGTTCCTCCTGATATTTCTCTGTTTTAGACTTCAATTTCTCGTGTAGTCCTTGTGTCTGAGGGATTTTGATAAATTAGATCCATGGTATTTCTCGTAGAGAAATTCCTCCTGATTTCCTTACGTTCCTCTCTGGCTCGATGCACACCTTGCAAAGCATCAAAAGAAGAGAAACAATTGAAACTGAAAACTAACAGTCACAGTTCCATTCTCCTCTATGGAGATTCATTTACTTGTTCATGAAAACATAAATAACAGGAAAATTCGCAAATAACGTTCACCCACATGTATTTGGCTCAATTTCTTTTTGTTGCATTCACAAGTATTGAAATGGCTACCAGAACATATTCTGATTACAATGGATTTTTTTTTAATCTTTTTTGGGCTTCTGCTAACTTGCCTACTCTAAAATTCATCCTATACTATCTTAGTCCAGTCGCACTTCAGATCCATAGTGGGAACTCCTTCTCTTCTTGCAATTTTCAAAATGTGCCTCAAAGGGTAAAATTCGACACTAGTTTAAGCGTGCCTCCAAAGATAAATTTCAGCACTGAGTTAAGGCAGATTTCAAAATTGGTTGCAACTATCAACATTGAATTTATGGAAGAACTCTTATGTGTTGAGTGGTCCTGCCTCTACGTTCTTTCCAACGACGCTCCTACATCACACTCCCCTTAACAAAAATTCATGGACTCCTGTCCATGCACTCCTCTACTGATTTTCCCTACTTCTGAATGGCCGCTTGATTTTCGCAACTGGCATCTTTGAATAGGTGTCCCTTCCATTTGACTAGACACTCAAAATAAGTCTTCCTCCTCATCTTCTTTCCAATCCTCTGATCAAAATTTTTCTCTATCTGCGGATTTTCTGCCGCAGGCATCTGTTTCTCCCATTGAATATTTCCTTGATCTTTTCACCCTTCTGTGTCATCCTTCCTGTACAGATACAGGTCTGAAACATTGAATATGGGAGAAATGACCACACCATCTGGCAGCTCGATCTCATAGGCGTTTGCATCAAACTTCCTCAAGATCTTATAGGGTCCTATCTTTTTCATCTTCAACTTATTGTATGTTCCCCTAGGGAACCTTTCCTTCCTGAGATGTGCTAAAACCTGATATCCTACTTCAAATTGAAGTTCCCTGCAATGTTGATCATCTTTGGGCTTCTATTTCTAATTAGAACTCTCCAAATGTCCTTTGATCTAGCTATTGAATCACTCCATCTCTGCAACAAAATCCTTTGCTCCAATGCTCCTGATCTTACCCTGTTCCAAGTATCTTAACTCAGACACTCCCCTGGGTTTCATTCCATAGAGTATTTGGAATGGACTCCTTCTAGTGCTCTTGTTTGGTGAGTCGTTGTATGCAAATTCTGCTTGTAGAAAAATCTAATCCCACTGGTTATGATGTTCAATAACTAGACTCCTTAATAAATTACACAAACTTCTATTTACCACTTCAGTCTACCCATCTATCTGAGGGTGATAAGATAAGATGAAGGACAAATTCATCCCCATATTCTTCCACAATGTCCTCCAAAAGTGACCAACAAATTTTATGTCTCTGTCTGAGACAATGCTCCTGGGTAGGCCGTGAAGTCTCACAACTTCTTTGAAAAAACGATTTGCAACATGCATTGCGTCACTGGTGTTCTGGCATGGGATGAAATTTGCCATCTTTGAAAATATATCCACCACCACAAATATAGAATCAAATCCTCTTTGTGTTCTTGGCAATCCCAACACAAAATCCATACTTATTTCATCCCAAGGCCTCTTTGGTATTGGAAATGGTTGATACAACCCAGTGTTATGTCATTTCCCCTTAGCATGTTGGCGGATTCTACATTTGTTCACAAACTGTATCACTTATGTTCTCATACCTGGCCAATAGTATGATTTTCTCAACTGTGCAAACATTTTATCATGGCCGAAATGTCCAGCCAATCCTCCACTGTTCTTTTCCTTCAGAAGATTATCCCTTACTGAGCATTTTGGTATGCACAATTGATGTCCTCTGAACAATAGTCCTTCCTGAATCATGTATTTTGTCCACTGACTTATATCTCTCAACATAGGATTATCACATGCCTCATATGCCTCCTTGAAATCTACATCATCATGATACATGTCCTTAAGGTGTTCAAACCCCAAGGTCTTCACCTGGAATTCTTGCATGATCAAACATCTCTTGCTTAACACATCAACAACCTTGTTAGCATTCCCAACAATATGTTTTATGACAAAAGTAAAATTTTGCATGAATTCAACCCATTTTGCATGCCTCTGATTCAGTTTTTCCAATCTGGTTATGAATTGTAAATCTTGGTTATCACTATACAAGACAAACTCTTGTGAGACAAGATAATGTCTCCATTTCTTCAAAGCCTGAATTATGTCTTAAAACTCCTTGTCATATGTGGAGTATTTCTTCTTAGTCTCATTCAACTTCTTGTTGAAATAGGCAACAGGTCTGTTATCCTGACTCAAAATTGCTCCTATTGCAATTTCGCTTGCATCATATCTTACCTGAAATGTCTTTTCGAAATTCGGCAAGACCAGAATTAGTCGTTTCGTTATCTTCTCCTTTAGTATATTGAATCTCCTTTCGGCCTCCTCTGTCCATTTAAAAGACTTGTGCCACTTCTTTATTGTATCCATCATGGTTGCACAAATCCCACTAAAGTCTCTAATGAACTTCCTATATAATCTTGCTAATCCATGGAAGCTCCTTACCTCGAACATGCTTCTTGGTGACGACCATTCTCTAATCTCTTTCACCTTCTCTAGATCCATCTTCAATTCATTCGAAGAGATCATGAAACCCAAATAAATGAGTTTTGTCTTCATAAAAGAGGACTTCTTCAAATTGATCAACAACGTCTCCTATTGTAGCCTCCTCATTACTAGCGTTAGGTGCCTCAAATGCTCCTCTTTAGTCCTACTAAAGATTAGTATATCATCCATATATACAACCATGAGCTTTCCAATGAAATCTTTCATAATTTCATTCATCAACCTCATAAAAGTACTCGGGGAATTTGTTAAGACAAATGACATAACCAACCACTTGTATAGACCTTTGTTTTTCTTAAAGGTTTTTTTCCATTCATCACCTTCTCTCATTCTAATATGGTGATATCCAATTTTCAGATATATCTTAGAAAATAAATTTTCTCCACTTAAGAAATCGATTAAATCATCCATTCTCGATCCTCCATCTTTCTTTGGGCTCAACACAATCGGTATTGTGCATGGACTCAATCTCTCTCGAACCAAACCTTTGTCTAGCAACTCTTGGACTTGGTCCTTAACTTCTTCATTCTCTCGATGTGTCAATCTATACACTGCTTTGTTTGGTAGACTTTCCCCTGGTATCAAGTCAATATGATGACTGATACTCCTGATGGGTGGAAATGAGTTTGGTAGCTCATCCACCACTATATCAAAAAAATTATCCAGTAGATCCTGAACTTCTTCAGGAAAATAAACCATTGATGTACTCATAAGGATGACTCTAGGCTTCCTCACCATAGTGAACTGCATCTCCTATTATTCCTTGACTTCTTTCAGGAGTTCCTTCCCACTCATGAGAAGTATGCTTATGTTGGCTTCCTCCTTTACTCTCTTCTCCTCTATTGGCAGCAACATATGCATCCTACCATTCTTTTCTAATGTATATGTGTTTTTCCTCCCATCATGAATGACATTTCTATCAAAATGCCATGGTCTTCCCAATAGAATATGGCATACATACATGAGAATTACATCACATAGAATTTCATCTTTATATCCTCCTATTTTAATTTCAACAAAGAGTTGTTTATTGATCATTACCTAGTGTCCTTTTGCATCCATGAGACTTTGTATGGTTTTGGATGTCCAGTTGTCTTCAGCTCTAATTTATCCACCATCTCTTTGGATACTAGGTTGTCAGTACTCCCACTCTCAATGATCACCTTGCATACTTTATCCTTAGTTTTGCAAGCTGTTGTGAAGAGACTATTTATCTGCACTGGATTTTCAATTTCTACCTCCAGTTTCAAGAGAACTTTTCTCAACATTAGGGATGCTTCATCCTATGCTCCCTCTACTTCAACATTTGTTTGTTGGGCTTCTGAAATGTGAGCTTCTTCTCATTCATTCTTCTTCTCAGGGAATTCCCAAGACATGTGTCATGTCATTCCATAGGCATAACATTTTACTCCTCCTCTGCCTCTTCCTCTAAAAAAGTTTCTTCCACCACCCTGTATTTCTCAAGAACTTCCTCCTCATTCTGAGTGATTGTGTAGTTTCTCAACCTCATCCTTAGAATGATGTACTCTGTCACAGTTAAATCCCTTTATTTTTCTTGGGACTGAGCCTTTACCTTCCTCTCTGGCTTTGTTTTCTGGCCAGCTTCTCCTCTTCCTTTAGTGAAAACTGACAAGCATTCTCCATGGTTCTAACTAACATCATGTTGAGCTCATCCTAGATCTCAGATCTTAAGACATTTATATATCTGGTGACTTTCTCTTTGTCTCTCTCCCATTGTCTAGTTATAATGTTTAGTCGATAGAACTCATTGGTGTACTCAATTGTCATCCATTTCTGTCTCAGGTTCTGCATTTTTCTCAAAAAAAATTATCTGATAATCTTTGGGTATGAACTTAGCCTTCATCTTGGCTACCATTCTTTCCTAACTCTTTATCCTTTGTTTTCCTTTTCTTCTTCACTCAGCCTGTAGTTCATCCCACCATAGCGTTGCATATCCTTTTAACCTGGTGATTGCCTACTTCACCTTCTTTTCCTCATTGACGTCTTCATAATCAAAGTGTCTGTCCATGGATATTATCCAATCCAATAGTTCATCAACATCTATGTTTCCCTCATACATGGGAACCTCTATCTTAGCTTTGCCTCCTAGTCTAACAACTTCTTTCAACAAATGTTCCTCTACAGTGTCTTCTTCTGTAGCTTCTTCAACTTCAACCTCTTCACTTTATTCTTCACTGACATCCACAACATCAGGTGATCTTCTCTGCATTACTTCCATTATTTCCAATCTAGCGCGAAGTTCTTGCATCTCCCTCTCTACAAAACGATTGGCTAAAGGTGCCTCTCGTCTCCTTGGCAGAATTGTGTTGACTGCTTCTCACACATAGAGTACAACTCCTAGTTATTTGTCTCTTCCTCTTTCTTTCGCTTGAAGTCTACAGACGAAGAACTTAAGCTCTGATACCACCTGGTGTAGACCCCCTCTCCCTCTTAAGGGTTTCACGACCTCTTGGTCAAGATCCTCTGGTTCGGGGTTGAAATGGCTCTTCTGGTTCTGAGCTGGAACCTCCCTCTTCAAATCCATAGGTCCTTTACTATGTTCCCCTACACAACCAAGCACTAGGCTCACACTCTCCACTCCTCGTGACCATGGGAACGACCACTAATTTGGCCCAAAAGGCATGTTGTGTTTCATGACCCTTGGATTTCCAATACGATGAGTCTTTGTCTCCTCCAAGTCTCGAAACTCTGATGAGGGCTAATGGAGGTTATCTCCTCTCCCCTTCCCAACTGATGTGAAGACACACCTGTGACCATGAGATTTACCATGAAAGCACGTTGTGATTTGCAGTATCAGAACCTATGATAGAAGGCACCTGACCCCTCCAATTCATGAATGTTGAAATCTTGATGACGTGAGATCTACGGCTTAGATTTCTCTTGGATCGATGAATAATCTTATTTTGGCATTTCACGTTTCATGACTTCACATATTATGGAGCTATCCACTTCTCTTCCTGGTCACCGAAATCATGAAATCTCCCCTCACTATAGATCGATGGTTCTAGGCCTTCGAAGATCTGATGGCACCTATTTTTTCAGGGTTCCACCAGTCGAGAGTCCCACACTGTTTCCCCTTGTACTCTCGATTGCCGAAATTCTGAAATATTGAGGCACTTGATCAACGGCTCAGAACGCCCTCCATATCTACGGTCAGATCTCTTCCCCATCACTAACCTCCTCTCAATTCCACTTGATCCAATGGCTTGAGGGGTCTCATGTTCCTCCTCCTGAGCTTTCACTCACTTAATACTTAGAATACTTTCTAAGTCTTTGTAGGCTCGACCTTTGCTTCTTCTGGGGAATGGGTTCCTGAATATTGATAACACTTTTTGATGTGTTGTTCCTCCTGATATTTGTCTGGTTCAAAATTCAATTTCCCACACACTCCTTGCATCTGAGGGATTTTGATAAATCATATCCATGGTATTTCTCATAGAGAAATTCCTTCTGATTTTCTTGCGTTGCTCTCTGGCTCGATGCACACCTTGTAGAGCTTCAAATGAAGAGAAACAATTGAAACTGAAAACTAACAGTCACAGTTCCATTCTCCTCTGTGGAGATTCATTTACTTGTTCATCAAAAAAAAATAATAGGAAAATTCGCAAATAACATTCACCCACACGCATTTGGCTCAATTTTCTTCTGTTTCATTCACAAGTGCTGAAACAGCTACCAAAACATATTTTGATTACAATGGATTTTTTTTTAATCTTTTTGGGGCTTCTGCTAACTTGCTTACTCTAAAATTCATCCTATCCTATCTTAGTCCAATCGCACTTTAGATCCATAGTGGGAACTCCTGCTCCTCTTGCGATTTTCAAAACATGCCTCAAAGGGTAAAATTCGAAACTAGTTTAAGCGTGCCTCCAAAGGTAAATTTTGGCATTAAGTTAAGACGAATTTCAAAATCGGCTGCAACTGTCAACGTTGAATTTCTAGAAGAACTCTCACATGTTGAGTGGTCCTGCCTCTACACACTTTCTAGTGATGATCCTACATCATTAGACCTCTAATCTATTTGTTAGTGTTTGAAGCTACAAGCTTCCAATAAGAAGCCAAACAAAATGAAATACTAAAACAAAACTATGTGATCAACAATTTATTGCAAAGATCTATCCTAAAATGGGAATATTAAATTCTATCCTACAAAATGATAACAAAATCATTCATCGATAACAAAAACAAGATAGGAAAGTAGTGCGGAAATAAGTGTAGACTAGTACAAAGCAGTGAAAAAACCAAATTGACTAAGAACAAAAGTAATTCTTATAGCAATCCAAACTTAAATTGTAGAAATATTAAGCAATTGTAAAATCACACATCCTAAACTCAGAACCACTCATCAAATGAATACATCAATAAAGTAAAGGAAAAATAAATGGATGGAAAGGAAAAGAATAAATATGAGAAAAGGAAGTGGTTTTTTGTGTAGTTGAGATATGAAGGAAACATTTAAGATGAATAACTAATACACATAAAATGAGGAATAGATGACAACGATATGCTCTCGTAATTAACCTATTATAATGTATAATCAAATTGACAACTAAGGAGATAATCATGTGAGGAAAGATGAGGTGAATGTAGAAGAGAAAGGTTATATATAGCAAATGGAACAACTTTGTTTTACACTATTTGGGACAACATAGAGTAGATGAATGGATATGTGAATTGAATAGTAGGTTTCGATGTGTGAGTAGGATGGAAAATCAATTGTGGAAAATGATAGATGCAAAGGGTGGTTTGAATGATTAAATATATGGAAGTGAATCATGGAATCAAGGGAACATTGTGCACAATTAATTAAGCACATAAACATAGAATTGAAAGGATRTGTRGAAATATAACCACATAGAATTAATGGAAGGAGTACAGACTAAAATCAAATTGTAGGAAGTGTAATAATGTACTCGATTGAGAAATGTGATATGAGTCTAAATTCATACATCTAATACAACAACATAAAATTAACAAAAAATTAACACAAATGATAACAAAACTAAAATTGACTTGTAATGACATAAACACACAATGCAATGTTCATCTACCAAGAAAATAAAATATAGAAAAACTTACCCACATTGAGGGGCCCTTCCCAGGAAGTGAGTGATTCTTGAAGACAATTAGATCACTCAAATTCTTGGAACCATGCACATGAACAACATCTCTTTCATTTCATCAAACTCAAAAAATTACAAGTTTCTTACAATCTTGGCATTGTCATGATGACACCCTAAGATCCATTACAAAAGAATTATCATAATGATAATTGGATTTCTCAAAGCCCTCTGAGGATTATTTATACATGAAAAATCATTGAGCAGTGGATAGGACTAAATCCCAATGCTCATATTTCAAATTTTACATTTCTTGGAATGAAATCACAAAAGTCTAGGTTTTTCATCAATTTGGGTAGTTTCAAGTTAGGGATCCACCCATATATTCCAACCTAATTTTCATTTTGAAAAAATTTTCATGGATTACTAAATTTTTCATATTTTAGACAAAACCCATATCTTAGAATTTCTGGATCTGATTCTATCTGTATGAAAATCGAGGTGCAAGTTGGGAGTTTGAGATTTTTGCTAATTTTTGCATAATCATTTCCTCTAATTTGGAGGTACACATGTGTGATATGGGGGAATATTTCCTCCCAAGACCGCATGAGAACATCGCCATGGACAAAACCCATGTTTCCGATCTTTCTGTAGAATCTTTCCAAAATTTCAAATTATTTCTAGTACCAGATTGTTGTTGATGTTGGTATTGGACGAGCACACCATTGGTATCGGACGAGCGCAGAATTGGTACCGGATGAGATGAGTACTATATGACATGGTATGTGGGTACTATATGACATGGAGTATGGTAACCATATGACTGTGCAGGTACTTGTTGACTGTAGAACCTTCTGGTACCTGATGACTTGGAGTACCGAATGAGCGCAGAATTGGTACCGGGCGAGCTGAGTACTAGATGACATGGAGTGTGGGTAGCATATGACATGGATTATGGGTATTGGATGAATTTTTACTTATCGGTTGACTGTAGAACCTTTTGGTATTGGATGACTTGAGCACCAGATGAGAAAATTATTGGTACCAAACAAGCTTGTATTGGATGACATGGACTACTGGATGAGCATAGTATTGGTACCAGAGGAGTTGAGTACTAAATGAAATGGAGTATGGGTATCATATTACATGGATTATGGGTACTAGGTGACATGGAGTGTGGGTATCGAATGACTGTGTAGGTACCGGTTGACTGTAGAACCTTCTAGTATCGGATGACTTGGAGTATCGGATGACCTGCAGTGTGGGTACGAGCACAGGAACAATAGAGGTACCAAAACATGGACAATGCATATACCAGAACCTGAATAGTACATAATAGGTTTCTTGGACATATAAACATAGGATTAAACCATCATCGAAAAAACTATTATATAATGATCCTTTTAATCACTAAAAATATGGAAAATTATGTATTAACTACATAAGATGAATAACAAGAGATAATGGAGGTTTATGGTGTAATTAGCGATATATTATTGATGAAATGTGGGGAGAAGGTGAAATGATGAGTGTATTTGTATGGAACAAAATATGACAAAATTGGAGCCCAACATAAAATAAAGGAGAAAAAACACCCAATACCCCAAAAGGGAGATATCCCCAGCAAAATCACCAATTCTATTACGACAAAAATCTCTCTATGGCTAGGGGAATACCACAGCAAACAAAATGACACCTAGAAATCAACTCTTATCTTAGGTATGATATATAAATGAAAATTTTAAGAAGATATGGCTAGAAGCCTACCTCGTTCGTACATCCAAAGAAGACCATTGTTGAGCACATGACCCAAAGCTTTATACCTACAAATGTTTCTCAACAATGAAGCTATGAAAACATGTGGAAATGATATATATTGTTAGAATATAAATTAGCATAATCCATTAATATACATAATAAATATTCCCATGGAAATTAATACAAATATTTGCAATATATCAATTGGACAAGAAAAGAGTATTTCTATTAATGTAATCAATAGAAGTACATAGTTGACAAACTTCTGTAAGGACACATATCAGAAATGAGAAACGTATTCACCCCATGTAACAATACCCCCCAACCAACCTGAGGCCGGGGTATGCCACTCTAGAGAAACCACTCATGCTCTGATGCCAGTCAGTAACATTTCCATCCATGAGGTCGGCACATGCTACTCTAGGGAATACTTTTGTTCCCATACTATGGAACATACAGTAGCATACCCAATAGTCAACTAAGCAATGCCACCAAAATTTACTCTTTAGACTGCATGTAACTAAAACATATACATACAACATGCTCATGGAAGATTTACATCTAAACATAAAAAAACCATTACTTTCTATAACCTACGACTTTTATATTAAAATAACAGTAATTACTGATATGCCTCACTTACAGGAAATTACCCATAAGTACAAAAGCAATCATAGTCACATATATGATAAAATCGTAACACAGGCATGTAATTAATAAAAAAACATATCCATATATCATACAATTGGTAATTATCTTAGAAATATTGTCACCAACTGCTTACAGACCATCCAAGAACCTCTCAGCCATAGACTACACTATTCATCACTCTCAACAGTGAATCACCCCCGAGCTGGGACTGAAATCCACCCAGGGTAAAGGGATTCCTATCCAGGCTAAGGCTCATGGACAACAGGAAATACTTCATCTCAGGTGCTCACTCAACTAACAACCTACAACCTCTCATTCCCCACACACCTATCACACCCAAGAAAGTGTGCCCCTTCTCTGCTCAACAGTCCCTCGGCTGCCCCACTTTCCTTCCAGGGCTTCAACAACATGCCATACCAGAAGTCTCAGAGCATTGTATATGCAATTTAGCACCTACATAAATCAATCTCCAACAATTCTCTCACTCAGAGAGCCACTCACGGGTCTGACAACCTGATTCTTCAATACCTCTCCAAGCTAAACAGGTACACCAACCAAAAGGGATGGGGAAAAATAGGCTTCAGAAAGGTGAAATGGCTATCTCAAGGATAACATAATGTATGAGTGAAATAGTCATGGAGTCATTGACTGGATAACTGAGTGTGTTTTTGGAATCACTGTGAATTCTTTGTCAAAAATGATGGTCAGC
Source organism: Picea glauca (assembly GCA_000966675.3). Lineage (NCBI taxonomy): Eukaryota > Viridiplantae > Streptophyta > Pinopsida > Pinales > Pinaceae > Picea > Picea glauca. The sequence continues at coordinate 19,946 of JZKD02S2300573.1, read as the reverse complement.
CTGATGGTTCCCCCCCCTTCTATTTTTTCCCGTCCATAAGGCATCCCTGTCCAATAATCCCCCCCGATCTATGTTTCCCCACGATATAAATTCATGTCCCCAACTTGACACTTGTCATATTGAAAGTTACTTTTGTCCACTTGTCCCCAACTTTAGACCCTAGGATAAACTAATTATCCATACTTTATGTTTTCGGAAATATTAATATAATATTCCTTGACTTTTGTCCCTCCCTTTCCCTAACTGGTGAATTTTAGTCCCCCATCTCTTTTATCATGGTCGGTGTGCATGCAATGATGTATTTTATATTAATTATGAGTCATGTACAAAGTAGGCGCATTGGCCCTTAACATCTAGGTGCGCTAGCCTAAGTCCAATACATAAGCATTCCAACTTATAATATTGTCTCACTAGCCTATAATGCATATTATATACACAAAGGTTCATTGACCTTAATATTATGTGCACTTAGTTACTGTTCTTTGTATCCTCTCTCTTTAAGGTTGCACGCACCTTAGTTACTGTGCACAGTGTTTAGAAATGTGCACATTACATCCCTTTACTACACAGTATATGTGAGCACCATGCCATGAAAGGTGTATTACAAAAATGATGTCTAAACAACTCACTAGCTTAAATATACTTGGATTATATTTACATTTGGGTTCAGTCAAGGGATATTACAATCCCCTCCCCTTATTTATGCACTATCCTCAGTGCATCATGTACCCATATACAACAAAATTCTCAAAATTATTCAAAAAGATGAAAGTATTTTGTCCACATTGCATCCTCATGCTCCCAAGTAGTGTCTTCAGGTCCGTACCAGGTCCATTGAACCTTTACAAACCCTATGGCTCAATTCTGAAGTTGTTTGATTTTTCGATCTAGGATGCGCACTGGATGAACTTGGAAAGTGCCTTCTTGCTCCACCTAAATAACATTCCAATCAATAACATGATTAGCATCGGGTATATATTTCTTTAGCAATGATACATGGAAGACATTATGAACAGACATAGATGTAGGTATATTATAAGATAAATTGGTATATGTGGGCAATAACAGATCTCCCTAGATCCACCTAGATCTAGAACAAAATAGGAAAATACATGACGCTTTCCCTAAGTTACAATCATTGAATTTATCATTGAAGAAGGAATAAGTGACATACCTTTAGATATCACTTCATTATGTCTTTGTTTTCCTTGCTTCGCTTTGTTAGCCTCGTGATATCAGATCTACAATGACAGAAATCGACCAAGGTGAAAGAAACAATAATAGATTCAATGAATAACTAAACATGTGATCAAGGAGTCATGTAATAAAATAAGAGTGATTTTATGGGAAAGGGACATGCCACTGTATTATATTAAATGAAAGTAGAAGATACAACCAGATTTCCCTGATGTCACAAGCTTCCTTTTGGTGGTCCTTTGTTCCAACACACACACATGCTCCATGCTTGCATTAAGAAGATCCACTATGGCTTGATGGACAAATGGAGGCCTCAAGCATCAATTCAAATAGGATTCCTCATAGAATTCTTAACCTACTCTTTCATCAATTCTCTATTCAATATTGCTTAACCTCTTCCTTGAGAAACCTTTCATTATATATAAGAAGGAGAGATGGTTAAAGGATGAGGATGATCCCACTAAATCTGAGAAGTCAGTAGGATGCCAACCATGAGAATGGAAACTCATTTTCTAGAAGATCCCCTTCTAGAACCTTTGTAACCTCTTCTCCCTTTTAAGCTTTGAAGCAGGTTTGCACCCTACTTATAGAGAAAACTGTGAACACCTTGCAATCCAAGTATAGAGTAGCCTGCGAGAATCAGGGTTTTTGCACCCTACAATACATGCAGCCCGCGAACTCATCTTAAAAATATGTTTTGTAGAAGAAGACAATAGTCACTTTTCTCATGAAAAAGGTCCTTATGAGAGCCTGAAAACATAATTGTAGAGACATCACCAGAGTGAACAAAATAATGTGTAACAAGGTAACGCAATCATATAAGCAATTGGACCAATCCTCTCTAGGATTTCAAATGGTCCACAAAATATGGCTGCTAACTTGGCACAGCTTCCCAGCTTCAGGGAGCTCCTATTATCTTTGACTTTTAGGAAAACATGATCACCCACTTTGAATTCTCTGTGGATTCTATTTTTATCAGCATAACTTTTCTATCTATCTTGGGAATCTTTCAAATTCTTCTTAATTTTTGACATTTGGTCCTCCATCTCCTTAAGCAATTTTGGCCCAACTATTATTCTATCGGCTGGATTATCCCAACTTACTGGATTATTGCACCTTCTGCTGTAAAGTGCTTCAAATGGGATCATTTTCAATGATGCATGATATCCATTGTTATAAGCGAATTCTACCAAGTGTAGGTAGTCTTCCCATTATGATGGTTTATCCATCACATACATTCTCAACATATCTTCTATCACTCTATTCACTCTCTCTATCTGTCCATCAGTCTAAATTCGAGGTGAATTTCAGGTCTCTATCAGACACAATTGTTTTAGGAATTCCATTCAATTGTGCCACTTCCTTCATGACAATATCAACGACATATGTTGCCTTGTGAGTAGTTTTTAGTGGAATGAAATGGGCAGATTTTGTAAGCTTGTCGACCACTACCATAATCGAATCATGTAGCTTGCCTATTATGGGAAATCCCATAATAAAATCCATTGTCACCACTTCCCACTTCGATTCAGGAATGGGAAAAGGTTGCAACAATCCTGCTGGGTGCCTATGCTATGTTTTAAATTTCTGGCATTCCATACACCTACTGATGTATTTTGCAATTTCTCTCTTCATACCTAGCCAAAAGTATTGGCTCTTGACCGTTGTTATGATTTTCTGATATCTGAGGTGCCCTGCATAAGGAGCATTATGCATCTCATGCAAAAGTATACATTTCAAGTCTTGGACATTTGGTACAAAAATTCTATTCTTGTACAACAGTATTCCAGCTACTCCCAACTTATAAATATCCATCTTCTGTGGTGTCTTACCTTGTTGTAGTTTTTATATCAATTCTTTGTATTGCAGATCTATATTTGTAGCCTCCAGAACTTTTCTTTTAACATTAGTCTGATACATGCTGATGATTGTAGCATGAAGCTCATGCACCCTCCTGCCGAGTGCATCTACCACTTTATTTTCTTTCTCTTTGATATGCCTTATATCAAAGTCATATTCTCTTAGAAATTCTAACCATCTACTTTGTCTAGCATTTAGATTTGGCTGATCAAAAAATTATTTCAAACCATTGTGGTCTATTCTTAGCTCAAACCTCTTTCCCATGATGTAGTGTCTCCATTTCCTCAGGGCATGCACTATGGCTGCCAACTCTAAATCATGAGTGTCATAGCTTTTTTCACTCTCTTTCAACTTCCTTGATTCATAACATATCACAAATCCATTTTCACTGAGGACTCCACCCAGTCCTTCATTACATGCAACTGTGCATACAATGAAATCTCCATTTGGGTCTGCAATCCTTAGTATTGGAGCACTTGTTAATAATTGTTTCAAATGTTGGAAACTCCTTTCATAGTCTGACACCCACTAAAAATTCATACCCTTTCTTTGTAAGGAAGTGATGGGGTGTGATATCTTCGAGAATCCTCCAATGATTCTCCTGTAATAACCTGCAAGGCCCATGAAAGATCTGACCTCTGTCACATTCTTTGGTGCTGACCATTCTTTAATGGCTTCTACCTTCCCAGGGTCCACTACTATCTCATCTTTTGAGATGATATGCCCCAAATAATGAATCTGTTTTTGATAAAATGAGCACTTGATCAATTTGGCATACAACTGATGTTCCCTTAATACTTTCAACACCATCTTCAAAATATGTTCATGCTCTTCCTTTGACTTGGAATATATAAGAATTTCATCCAAAAAGACAATGAAAAACTTGTCCAAATACTCTTGGAAAACACCATTCATTAAGCACATGAAAACAACTAGGGAATTTGACAATCCAAACGGTACCACCGTGAACTCATAATGACCATACCTTGTCCTGAAGGCGGTCTTGCTAATATCTTCTTATTTAATTGTTACTTGATGGTATCCTCATCTGAGATCTATCTTTGAAAATATCCTTGCATCCTTCAATTGATCAAAGAGGTCATCAATCCTTGGTAGAGGATATTTCTTCTTAATAGTCACTTTATTCAATTGTCTGAAGTCAATGCACAATCTTAACRTTCCATCTTTMTTTTTCACAAACAAGACTGGGGCACCCCAAGGTGATACACTTGGGTGTATATACCCCTTCTTTAGAATTTCTTYAAGCTGCATTTGAAACTCCTTCAATTCTAGTGTACTCATCCTRTAAGGAGTMTTTGATACTGGCACTGCTCTAGGCATCAAATATATAGAGAAATCAATGTCTCTCCTTGGGTGTAGTCCTGGTACTTCCTTGAATACATCTTCAAACTCTTTCAGGACTTCATAATTCTCCAAATTTGGTACCTTGTCTTTAGGTGTCTCCTCCATATGAGATGCAAATATTTGACATCCTCTTCTATAACATTTCTTCAGTTGTAGTGCTAAAATTTCTCTAACGGTTATTGCCCTAGGAATTCCCTACACTTTCCTTTGGTTCCCTTCTTCATCCAAGCAAGTGTTTGCTTTTTTATGACAATCCAATAGAGCATGATACGAGTCCAACCAATCCATCCCAATTAAACAATCATAGGATCCTAAGGGTAAGATGTTCAAATCTGCCCTGGTATTTAGTCCATTCATGTCTATGAGGCAAGACTTAACCATCTCATTAAATTTTCTTCTGGCTCCTGTAGCTAGTTTCACCAACCAGGATTTCCCATGCTTGCTTCTTGGTAATTGCAAAATTTCCACCATATTTGGTTCTATATAACTATGGATAGCTCCTGAATCAATTAAAATAGCAAGGGTTTGGTTGTTGATCATACCTTCGACTTCAATCATGTGGGATTGATACTCTTCTTGCTTGTTTTCTAGGGATACATAAATCCTTGGCACATTTCTTCCCATGTCTTCTACTATCTCATCTCATTGTACATTGTGAACAACCTTACATTTAATCCTCTGTGAGGACAATCTCTGAACCTATGGTCTCCTTTATAACCCCAACATTGCATAGGTGGTTGTCTTGGCCCTTGACTCCCTATGTCAATCGCTTTGGTTTCCTTATGCATTTTCTTCCATTGTGGATTATTTCTGAAGAATGGTGTCTTATATCCCTTCTTCCTCTAACCCATCTTGAATTTTTTATTGTCTTCCCAATCCTTTTGGAAAGTTGGTCTTTCTTTTAGCTGGTCATATAAGCATTTAGCTCTCCTTATGGTCTCTTATAATTTCTTGGGATCATCATATTGTATTTTCTCACTGATGAATGATGGAAATCCACTTAAGTACCATTGAATATTGAATGTCTCATCCTTAATGAAAGAGACATACTTCAACAGTTTCAGAAAACTTCTCTCATATTCATCGATGGTCGTACTTCCAAGCTTGAGTTCAAAGAACTCTTTTATTTTCTTGTCATAGTATGTCTTGGTCAAGTACTTCTTCTCAAAATACTTCTTGAATTCTCTCTAAGGAACACTTTCCTCTACATTGTGTTGTACCTACACAAGTTGATCCCACCACATGGAGGCCTTTTCTTTGAATTGATAGATAGCAATTCTACCTTCAACATGAGAAGAATAATTATGCAATTGAAAATACTTCCTCATGCCTAGCAACCATGTTTCAACATCTTCATCCTTATTGTGCTCACCATCAAATGTGGGAGGTTTGATTTTGTTCATTTCTCCTCGTAGCTCATCCATCCCAGATCTCTTATACCTTCTAATAGGGGATAGACTTGAGTTGTTGCCTACTCTCTTATGGGAATAGCTATGGGGATTATGGTGATGTCTACTAGCACTTTTTACTTCTCCCAGATCTACTTGAGTTACTCTCCTTAACCAATTTCTTCTCTATTCTATTCAAACCTTCCAATAGCTTCATGTTAAATTCATCTTTCTACTCTTTGGATTTCATAAGACTTTTATTATCATCTTTATGGATTTGGACATCCTTCTGCAAATTCTTAATGGTCTCAGCCATATTCATATCTTCATTCTTTTCTTATCCATGTTCATTGGAGTTTGTTCCTTCCATGCCCAAATGGACATCCATCCCTTTCATCTTCTCTAGATGGTTACAATTCCCCTGTGCCTCTTCCATTCCTATAGACTCTGCACTAGTCTGACTTGACTGAGTTGTTGTTAATTCTGCAAAACGTGCAGCCATCGAAACTAATCAGACTAACAAATCAACAATTCATGAGAATATGCACCATTTTGATTCAACATACACATCAACATTATCACTCCCGGTTTCCTGGTGTTATCACCAAGAAAATTATAGATAAGACCCAAGTCTTGAGAACACTGATGCGTAGTGCCTTCCGAGATATACTTGCACAAGAAGGTGGTTTTGTTGAAACCACTTTCACCAAGATGCGGTATTACGTGTCTCAACATGTCAAATCCACCACTTGTGGAGTGGGTGATGGTTAGTCATATCACCTTGTTTCATTCGTTCGATACTTCGCATCCATGTGACATTAGCTAAACGCCGCCATTTAACGAAGTCAAAAGATAATCATTCGAAATGGATTGGTTGAGCATGGCAACCCAACGCTCTTTGTACGTAATATGTCTATGCTTCATAAATGGAGTTCTATAATTACTACTCCCCAAGTATGAAGACATCTGTGTATCCATAACCGTAGTAATCCTCAAGATTCTTGATTTCATGCTCTCTATAGAGACACATTTCGACATCCTCAACCTGAGATACATGGACAAAGATAAGTCGAGTGAGACTGGTTATTCAAGAAACATGCTAGGCTTTGCTGCGAATAAGGAGGAAAAGGTCCTTGCGCACCTTCTAGCAACTAAGTTCCACACAGACCCGGTTATAGACTCATGATTGGAAGTCAGAATGAATCCCACTATAAACGATTTAGTCATCAACAGGCCAGTTGCTAAGAAGAAAAGGAGTAAGCGTCATAAGAAAGAGGAATATACGGTTAAAGAAGCCAAAAGTGTTGGAGAAAATCAACTAGTCTGGTTATACTCTTCTTTAAAGGCGAAGATCGATAAGATGAAGTAAGTCTTCAACTAAGATAAGCACGTCTCAACAAATTTTGAACAGCTAGTAGTGGAGGTAAAGAGTACAAGAGATGATAGGCTTGTTCTTCAATGACCCTTTTTACAATAGACTAACTATTGTCATCACCCTTTTGTAATTTTGTGATTAATGTGATTATATAACATAGAAACATATTTTAGATTGTTTTATTACAATTTATATCTGGTGATGTTATGACTCTTGTTTTATTTTATAATAAGTTTTTTCTTGTAATCTTATATTTTATTTTCATCTGTCTAAATCGAAAGAAATTGAAATTTGGAATTCTTTTTAATTAATGCTTCAATGCGGTTATAGGTTTATTTTTCTTTTATTATTATGCAATTTAAACTCAGACTCCTCGCCTTCCAAGTGACTTCACGTGCATTAACTTGACCTATTCATTTATATTATCGTGCATATCAATATTACAAGGTAAATGCTTCTCTGCACTCCTAAATCTATTGTGCATTTCTTCTTTGTCGTACTGACTACTTACGCGCACTAATCTGTCATTGTGTACCAATATCCATTGCGCAATACCATGCACTGATATTACACATGCATTTTCATCCTATGCATGCACCATGTCAAGTTTTACATATTCCTTCACGCTCAAATATCTGTGCACTCTACTGAATACATTGTCGCGAAGCAACTTATACTCATACTTATGCGCGTACCAATAAAACTCCTCTACATTAAGAAATACTTGAGCACCCCATATGCACCTTACTATGTGTGTGCTTACCACTCAAGGCTAATTTCAGTGCATGCATCTATGATTAATAATCTTCCACACGATGCCACAATTTACTGTGCACACTGGCACGCCACGGTTTTCCACGCGGTGCCAAATTTACCATCCACGTTAGTAGGACAACCTTTTCCAAGGACACTCCATGACTCTGATTATGGTCACTTCGAAGTTACTTTTTTGTGAATATTCACTTCAATTTCACCCTTTTGGCCCATCCAAGCTCAGTGTTAAACTAAGGCTCTAATACCATACTGTAACGATCCCCCCCGAACAACCTGAGGATGGGGTACACCACTCCAGAGAAACCACTCATGATCTGATGCCAATTGGTAACATTTCCAGCCATGAGGCCGTGCCATGCTACTCTAGGGAAAAATTTTGTTCCCATACTGTGGAACATATAGTAGCATACCTAGTAGTCAACCAAGCAATGCCACCTAAATTTACTCTTTAGACTGCATGCAACTAAAACATATACATACAACACGCTCACAAAATATTTACATCTAAATATAAACAAACCACTACTTTCTGTAACCTATGAATTTTATATTAAACTAACATTAATTACCGATATGCCTCATTTACAGGAAATTACCCATAAGAACACAAGCAATCATAGTCACATATATGATAAAATCGTAACATAGGCATGTAATTAACAAAATAGCATATCCATATATCATACAATTGGTACTTATGTTACAAATATTGTCACCAACTACTTACAGACCATCCACGAACCTCCCAACCATAGACTACATTGTTCATCACTCTCAACAATGAATCACCCCCGAGCTGTGACTGGACTCCACCCAGGGTAAAGGGATTCCTATCCAGGCTAAGGCTCATGGACAACATGAAAGAATCTGTCTCAAGTTCTCGCTCAACTAAAATCCTATAGCCTCTCATTCCCCACATGTCTGTCCCACCCAAGGATGTGTGCCCCTTCTCTGCTCAACAGTCCCTCAGCTGCCCCACTTCCCTTTCAGGGCTTCATCAACAGGTCGGACCAGAAGTTTCATAGTGTTGTAGCTACATTTTATCACATACAGAAATCAATCCCCAACAATTATCTCACTCAGAGAACTTCTCACGGGCCTAATAACCCACTTCTTCAATCCCGTTCCAAGCTAACCAGGTACACCAACCTAAAGGGATGGGGAAACAAGATTCTGAAAGGTGAAATGGTTGTCTCAAAGATAACGAAATGTATGAGTGAAATGGTCATGGAGTCATTGACTATATAATTGAGTGTGTTTTTGGAATCATTGTGAACTCTCTGTGAAAAATGATGTTCATCCTGATGGTTCCCCCCCGCTTATTTTTTTCCCGTCCGTAAGGCATCCCTGTCGAATAATCCCCCCCTAAGATAAGTTTCCCCACGATATGAATGCATGTCCCCAACTTGACACTTGTCATATAAAAAGTTACTTTTGTCCACTTGTCCCCAACTTTAGAACTTAGGATAA
>JZKD02S2300573.1:0-10507 GCA_000966675.3 Picea glauca | reverse complement strand
ATCCTTTCAATTCTATGTTTATGTGCTTAATTAATTGTGCACAATGTTCCCTTGATTCCATGATTCACTTCCATATATTTAATCATTCAAACCACCCTTTGCATCTATCATTTTCCACAATTGATTTTCCATCCTACTCACACATCGAAACCTACTATTCAATTCACATATCCATTCATCTACTCTATGTTGTCCCAAATAGTGTAAAACAAAGTTGTTCCATTTGCTATATATAACCTTTCTCTTCTACATTCACCTCATCTTTCCTCACATGATTATCTCCTTAGTTGTCAATTTGATTATACATTATAATAGGTTAATTACGAGAGCATATCGTTGTCATCTATTCCTCATTTTATGTGTATTAGTTATTCATCTTAAATGTTTCCTTCATATCTCAACTACACAAAAAACCACTTCCTTTTCTCATATTTATTCTTTTCCTTTCCATCCATTTATTTTTCCTTTACTTTATTGATGTATTCATTTGATGAGTGGTTCTGAGTTTAGGATGTGTGATTTTACAATTGCTTAATATTTCTACAATTTAAGTTTGGATTGCTATAAGAATTACTTTTGTTCTTAGTCAATTTGGTTTTTTCACTGCTTTGTACTAGTCTACACTTATTTCCGCACTACTTTCCTATCTTGTTTTTGTTATCGATGAATGATTTTGTTATCATTTTGTAGGATAGAATTTAATATTCCCATTTTAGGATAGATCTTTGCAATAAATTGTTGATCACATAGTTTTGTTTTAGTATTTCATTTTGTTTGGCTTCTTATTGGAAGCTTGTAGCTTCAAACACTAACAAATAGATTAGAGGTCTAATGATGTAGGATCATCACTAGAAAGTGTGTAGAGGCAGGACCACTCAACATGTGAGAGTTCTTCTAGAAATTCAACGTTGACAGTTGCAGCCGATTTTGAAATTCGTCTTAACTTAATGCCAAAATTTACCTTTGGAGGCACGCTTAAACTAGTTTCGAATTTTACCCTTTGAGGCATGTTTTGAAAATCGCAAGAGGAGCAGGAGTTCCCACTATGGATCTAAAGTGCGATTGGACTAAGATAGGATAGGATGAATTTTAGAGTAAGCAAGTTAGCAGAAGCCCCAAAAAGATTAAAAAAAAATCCATTGTAATCAAAATATGTTTTGGTAGCTGTTTCAGCACTTGTGAATGAAACAGAAGAAAATTGAGCCAAATGCGTGTGGGTGAATGTTATTTGCGAATTTTCCTATTATTTTTTTTTGATGAACAAGTAAATGAATCTCCACAGAGGAGAATGGAACTGTGACTGTTAGTTTTCAGTTTCAATTGTTTCTCTTCATTTGAAGCTCTACAAGGTGTGCATCGAGCCAGAGAGCAACGCAAGAAAATCAGAAGGAATTTCTCTATGAGAAATACCATGGATATGATTTATCAAAATCCCTCAGATGCAAGGAGTGTGTGGGAAATTGAATTTTGAACCAGACAAATATCAGGAGGAACAACACATCAAAAAGTGTTATCAATATTCAGGAACCCATTCCCCAGAAGAAGCAAAGGTCGAGCCTACAAAGACTTAGAAAGTATTCTAAGTATTAAGTGAGTGAAAGCTCAGGAGGAGGAACATGAGACCCCTCAAGCCATTGGATCAAGTGGAATTGAGAGGAGGTTAGTGATGGGGAAGAGATCTGACCGTAGATATGGAGGGCGTTCTGAGCCGTTGATCAAGTGCCTCAATATTTCAGAATTTCGGCAATCGAGAGTACAAGGGGAAACAGTGTGGGACTCTCGACTGGTGGAACCCTGAAAAAATAGGTGCCATCAGATCTTCGAAGGCCTAGAACCATCGATCTATAGTGAGGGGAGATTTCATGATTTCGGTGACCAGGAAGAGAAGTGGATAGCTCCATAATATGTGAAGTCATGAAACGTGAAATGCCAAAATAAGATTATTCATCGATCCAAGAGAAATCTAAGCCGTAGATCTCACGTCATCAAGATTTCAACATTCATGAATTGGAGGGGTCAGGTGCCTTCTATCATAGGTTCTGATACTGCAAATCACAACGTGCTTTCATGGTAAATCTCATGGTCACAGGTGTGTCTTCACATCAGTTGGGAAGGGGAGAGGAGATAACCTCCATTAGCCCTCATCAGAGTTTCGAGACTTGGAGGAGACAAAGACTCATCGTATTGGAAATCCAAGGGTCATGAAACACAACATGCCTTTTGGGCCAAATTAGTGGTCGTTCCCATGGTCACGAGGAGTGGAGAGTGTGAGCCTAGTGCTTGGTTGTGTAGGGGAACATAGTAAAGGACCTATGGATTTGAAGAGGGAGGTTCCAGCTCAGAACCAGAAGAGCCATTTCAACCCCGAACCAGAGGATCTTGACCAAGAGGTCGTGAAACCCTTAAGAGGGAGAGGGGGTCTACACCAGGTGGTATCAGAGCTTAAGTTCTTCGTCTGTAGACTTCAAGCGAAAGAAAGAGGAAGAGACAAATAACTAGGAGTTGTACTCTATGTGTGAGAAGCAGTCAACACAATTCTGCCAAGGAGACGAGAGGCACCTTTAGCCAATCGTTTTGTAGAGAGGGAGATGCAAGAACTTCGCGCTAGATTGGAAATAATGGAAGTAATGCAGAGAAGATCACCTGATGTTGTGGATGTCAGTGAAGAATAAAGTGAAGAGGTTGAAGTTGAAGAAGCTGCAGAAGAAGACACTGTAGAGGAACATTTGTTGAAAGAAGTTGTTAGACTAGGAGGTAGAGCTAAGATAGAGGTTCCCATGTATGAGGGAAACATAGATGCTGATGAACTATTGGATTGGATAATATCCATGGACAGACACTTTGATTATGAAGACGTCAATGAGGAGAAGAAGGTGAAGTAGGTAGTCACCAGGTTAAAAGGATATGCAACGCTATGGTGGGATGAACTACAAGCTGAGTGAAGAAGAAAAGGAAAACAAAGGATAAAGAGTTGGGACAGAATGGTAGCCAAGCTGAAGGCTAAGTTCATACCCAAATATTATCAGATAATTATTTTTGAGGAAAATGCAGAACCTGAGACAGAAATGGATGACAATTAAGGAGTACACCGAGGAGTTCTATCGACTAAACATTAGAACTAGACAATGGGAGAGAGACAAAGAGAAAGTCACCGGATATATAAATTTCTTAAGATATGAGATCCAGGATGAGCTCAACATGATGTTAGTTAGAACCATGGAGAATGCTTGTCAGTTTTCACTAAAGGAAGAGGAGAAGATGGCCAGAAAACAAAGCCAGAGAGGAAGGTAAAGGCTCGGTCCCAACAAAAATAAAGGGATTTAACTGTGACAGAGTACATCATTCTAAGGATGAGGTTGAGAAACTACACAATCACTCAGAACGAGGAGGAAGTTCTTGAGAAAGACAGGGTGGTGGAAGAAACTCTTTTAGAGGAAGAGGCAGAGGAGGAGTAAAATGTTATGCCTATGGAATGACATGACACATGTCTTGGGAATGCCCTGAGAAGAAGAATGAATGAGAAGAAGCTCACATTTCAGAAGCCCAACAAAGAAATGTTGAAGTAGAGGGAGCATAGGATGGAGCATCCCTAATGTTGAGAAAAGTTCTCTTGAAACTGGAGGTAGAAATTGAAAATCCAGTGCAGATAAATAGTCTCTTCAGGACAGCTTGCAAAACTAAGGATAAAGCATGCAAGGTGATCATTGAGAGTGGGAGTACTGACAACCTAGTATCCAAAGAGATGGTGGATAAATTTGAGCTGAAGACAACTGGACATCCAAAACCATACAAAGTCTCATGGATGCAAAAAGGACACTAGGTAATGATCACTAAACAACTCTTTGTTGAAATTAAAATAGGAGGATATAAAGATGAAATTCTATGTGATGTAATTCTCATGGATGTATGCCATATTCTATTGGAAAAACCATGGCATTTTGATAGAAATGTCATTCATGATGGGAGGAAAAACACATATACATTAGAAAAGAATGGTAGGATGCATATGTTGTTGCCAATAGAGGAGAAGAGAGTAAAGGAGGAAGCCAACATAAGCATACTTCTCATGAGTGGGAAGGAACTCCTGAAAGAAGTCAAGGAAGAATAGGAGATGCAGTTCGCTGTGGTGAGGAAGCCTAGATTCATCCTTATGAGTACATCAAAGGTTGATTTTCCTGAAGAAGTTCAGGATCTACTGGATATTTTTTTTGATATAGTGGTGGATGAGCTACCAAACTCATTTCCACCCATCAGGAGTATCAGTCATCATATTGACTTGATACCAGGGGAAAGTCTACCAAACAAAGCAATGTATAGATTGACACATTGAGAGAATGAAGAAGTTAAGGACCAAGTCCAAGAGTTGCTAGACAAAGGTTTGGTTCGAGAGAGATTGAGTCCATGCACAATACCGACTGTGTTGAGCCCAAAGAAAGATGGAGGATCGAGAATGGATGATTTAATCGATTGCTTAAGTGGAGAAAATTTATTTTCTAAGATATATCTGAAAAGTGGATATCACCAAGTTAGAATGAGAGAAGGTGATGAATGGAAAAAAACCTTTAAGAAAAACAAAGGTCTATACAAGTGGTTCGTTATGTCATTTGTCTTAACAAATTCCTCGAGTACTTTTATGAGGTTGATGAATGAAATTATGAAAGATTTCATTGGCAAGCTCATGGTTGTATATATGGATGATATACTAATCTTTAGTAGGACTAAAGAGGAGCATTTGAGGCACCTAACGCTAGTAATGAGGAGGCTACAATAGGAGAAGTTGTTGATCAGTTTGAAGAAGTCCTCTTTTATGAAGACAAAACTCATTTATTTGGGTTTCATGATCTCTTCGAATGAATTGAAGATGGATCTAGAGAAGGTGAAAGAGATCAGAGAATGGCCGTCACCAAGAAGCATGTTCGAGGTAAGGAGCTTCCATGGATTAGCAAGATTATATAGGAAGTTCATTAGAGACTTTAGTGGGATTTGTGCAACCATGATGGATACAATAAAGAAGTGGCACAAGTCTTTTAAATGGACAGAGGAGGCCGAAAGGAGATTCAATATACTAAAGGAGAAGATAACGAAACGACTAATTCTGGTCTTGCCGAATTTCGAAAAGACATTTCAGGTAAGATATGATGCAAGCGAAATTGCAATAGGAGCAATTTTGAGTCAGGATAACAGACCTGTTGCCTATTTCAACAAGAAGTTGAATGAGACTAAGAAGAAATACTCCACATATGACAAGGAGTTTTAAGACATAATTCAGGCTTTGAAGAAATGGAGACATTATCTTGTCTCACAAGAGTTTGTCTTGTATAGTGATAACCAAGATTTACAATTCATAACCAGATTGGAAAAACTGAATCAGAGGCATGCAAAATGGGTTGAATTCATGCAAAATTTTACTTTTGTCATAAAACATATTGTTGGGAATGCTAACAAGGTTGTTGATGTGTTAAGCAAGAGATGTTTGATCATGCAAGAATTCCAGGTGAAGACCTTGGGGTTTGAACACCTTAAGGACATGTATCATGATGATGTAGATTTCAAGGAGGCATATGAGGCATGTGATAATCCTATGTTGAGAGATATAAGTCAGTGGACAAAATACATGATTCAGGAAGGACTATTGTTCAGAGGACATCAATTGTGCATACCAAAATGCTCAGTAAGGGATAATCTTCTGAAGGAAAAGAACAGTGGAGGATTGGCTGGACATTTCGGCCATGATAAAATGTTTGCACAGTTGAGAAAATCATACTATTGGCCAGGTATGAGAACATAAGTGATACAGTTTGTGAACAAATGTAGAATCCGCCAACATGCTAAGGGGAAATGACATAACACTGGGTTGTATCAACCATTTCCAATACCAAAGAGGCCTTGGGATGAAATAAGTATGGATTTTGTGTTGGGATTGCCAAGAACACAAAGAGGATTTGATTCTATATTTGTGGTGGTGGATATATTTTCAAAGATGGCAAATTTCATCCCATGCCAGAACACCAGTGACGCAATGCATGTTGCAAATCGTTTTTTCAAAGAAGTTGTGAGACTTCACGGCCTACCCAGGAGCATTGTCTCAGACAGAGACATAAAATTTGTTGGTCACTTTTGGAGGACATTGTGGAAGAATATGGGGATGAATTTGTCCTTCATCTTATCTTATCACCCTCAGATAGATGGGTAGACTGAAGTGGTAAATAGAAGTTTGTGTAATTTATTAAGGAGTCTAGTTATTGAACATCATAACCAGTGGGATTAGATTTTTCTACAAGCAGAATTTGCATACAACGACTCACCAAACAAGAGCACTAGAAGGAGTCCATTCCAAATACTCTATGGAATGAAACCCAGGGGAGTGTCTGAGTTAAGATACTTGGAACAGGGTAAGATCAGGAGCATTGGAGCAAAGGATTTTGTTGCAGAGATGGAGTGATTCAATAGCTAGATCAAAGGACATTTGGAGAGTTCTAATTAGAAATAGAAGCCCAAAGATGATCAACATTGCAGGGAACTTCAATTTGAAGTAGGATATCAGGTTTTAGCACATCTCAGGAAGGAAAGGTTCCCTAGGGGAACATACAATAAGTTGAAGATGAAAAAGATAGGACCCTATAAGATCTTGAGGAAGTTTGATGCAAACGCCTATGAGATCGAGCTGCCAGATGGTGTGGTCATTTCTCCCATATTCAATGTTTCAGACCTGTATCTGTACAGGAAGGATGACACAGAAGGGTGAAAAGATCAAGGAAATATTCAATGGGAGAAACAGATGCCTGCGGCAGAAAATCCGCAGATAGAGAAAAATTTTGATCAGAGGATTGGAAAGAAGATGAGGAGGAAGACTTATTTTGAGTGTCTAGTCAAATGGAAGGGACACCTATTCAAAGATGCCAGTTGCGAAAATCAAGCGGCCATTCAGAAGTAGGGAAAATCAGTAGAGGAGTGCATGGACAGGAGTCCATGAATTTTTGTTAAGGGGAGTGTGATGTAGGAGCGTCGTTGGAAAGAACGTAGAGGCAGGACCACTCAACACATAAGAGTTCTTCCATAAATTCAATGTTGATAGTTGCAACCAATTTTGAAATCTGCCTTAACTCAGTGCTGAAATTTATCTTTGGAGGCACGCTTAAACTAGTGTCGAATTTTACCCTTTGAGGCACATTTTGAAAATTGCAAGAAGAGAAGGAGTTCCCACTATGGATCTGAAGTGCGACTGGACTAAGATAGTATAGGATGAATTTTAGAGTAGGCAAGTTAGCAGAAGCCCAAAAAAGATTAAAAAAAAATCCATTGTAATCAGAATATGTTCTGGTAGCCATTTCAATACTTGTGAATGCAACAAAAAGAAATTGAGCCAAATACATGTGGGTGAACGTTATTTGCGAATTTTCCTGTTATTTATGTTTTCATGAACAAGTAAATGAATCTCCATAGAGGAGAATGGAACTGTGACTGTTAGTTTTCAGTTTCAATTGTTTCTCTTCTTTTGATGCTTTGCAAGGTGTGCATCGAGCCAGAGAGGAACGTAAGGAAATCAGGAGGAATTTCTCTACGAGAAATACCATGGATCTAATTTATCAAAATCCCTCAGACACAAGGACTACACGAGAAATTGAAGTCTAAAACAGAGAAATATCAGGAGGAACAACACGTCAGAAAGTGTTATCGAGATCCAAGAACCCATTCCCTGGAAGAAGCGAAGGTTGAGCCTTCAAATATTTAGAAATTCTTATGAGTCTGAAGCGAGTTGACGTAGACCTCCCCGACCCTCGGGTCGAATTCCGCTCATAGGATCATTCTTTATCTCCTTTGAGCCGAATCATCTCTTTTGATTCCTTGTTGGAATCTCAATTCAATCGATCCACAGGTCCTTTCAGAAGCTCCACTACGTGAACAACACTAGGTGTGAGCTCCACTTCTCCATGTGACCACAACACTATGACCAAGGCCTAACCCATAAGGTGCTTGTCACAACTCGCCACTCGTGAGTTCATGAGTCAAAACTCCCAACTCTTCCTTCCCAATATCGCGATACCCGAAATGTCGATACGGGTATGGCTCCTTCCTTTGTCAACACCCTCTGTGCATGACCACCAACTAGGATTAACACTAGCACCTCTCTCTACTTGCCACTTCATGAGTTTCAACATTGAGCCCCATGCTCTTATCTCATGAATTCCCAAGATGCGAGAAGTCAACGGAGTGTTGACTCCTTTTTATAGGTGACGCGTGTCCACCTATCTATCACACAGGCCCACCTTGTGGTTCTACAGCGTGTCCCTCATGCCCATATTTGCACTTTGTGACTTCACTTCCTCCAGCGCTGACTCCTTTATATCTTGACACCCGAAGTGCCGAGATCTCGAACTCCTCATTACTCCTTATTGCAACTCGTGAATTTGGGACTTTCAGGACAAAAGTCTCAACTTCTTATCCTCCAATATGCCAAAATTCCAAATTCTGACATGTTTCCCAGTGCTGGCCCACAACAAAACTTCCCACCTTTTTATAATTTTGGACTTAGCAATTTCATGAATATCGTTGCAAGTCTTTCGGTTCTCCAACTCACGAAACCCCGAAATGAAATTACGTGAATGATCCAACGACCCCTGTTGGCTCAGATCCTACGACTCTTTTTCTTCTGAGCTTTACACTTTAGAAAATAATCACCATAATCCTTCTTGCTCCTCTACAAGTTTTGATAGCTCTTGGGACTTCACAAATTCTCCATGGAGAATTCCGACCATCCAATGCCTCCTTGACAACTCCTGTGAAATGAACAAGGTATTCCTTCATGGAACTTGTCCACCTGCAAAACAACTTCGTTATGCCTCCTTTCAACACTTCAAGTCACTAACTCTTCTAAGATTTTACCTCAAACTCGAGTCTTCAAAAAAGACTCCTGCATGCACTCCTTGTGGAAGCCCTTCAAATACTTCCAAGTATTTGAATTCTTAGACTCCATGCACTCTCTTTGCAACAATAGTTCTTCAACAACTCCCTTAGGTTGCAAACTTTGAGACTCTACTCGACCAGTGCATACTTTTCATAGCTCCTATGCTTAGCTTGCACTTCTGCAAAAATGAGAACAATTTTATCCCTCCTGAGCTTTCAAAGATGAACTCTGATTTCTGTCAATGCACACCTTGCAGAAAACTTTGTTTCACTCCTTGTAGGAAAACTCTTGCTCAGAAAGAGAAACAATTGAAACTCATTCCTTACTCTCCCTCTCTTCAGATTTCAGAGATTAAATATGAAATCATACATTCACGCATCAAAGCAAATGCATAACAGAGAGTAACAAGCATATATCAATCATCATGTACAAACAAAGAATCAATTGAACACCATGAGTCTGAACTAAAGATCTTTGTATTAATCTAGAACTTTTGTACATGGGTTTTTACTTTACACAACTCTCTGCTTCTTCTCTCCTATGCTCTCTTCGATTGATAATGTTAATATTACAATGATACAAGATGAGGGTGTCTATAGTCGGTCTTCCCTCTGCTCCTAAAACTGTCTAATCTAGAATTCAAAGCTACCTACTTACATTTATTATACATAAATGCCTCTACCTACTACAGACAAGAGCAGATCACTCAAGGTCTAATTACAGTTTGCAAGTACACCCTTTCTTAACTACTTCATTTATGTTTGGCGTATCCCACTTCAAAACAATTTAAACACTTTTGAACATGTTCCAAAATGGTTGGCATTTGTCCCCCACTCACTTGTTATTGGCGATGCTCTTGCATCATACTCCCTCACTTGAAAATTTTCATGGGCTCCTGTCCATGAGCTCTCGCACAGTCTGTCCATGATTCTATATTTTGGATTCATTTTCATAGCTGGCATCTTCAACTAGAGTCCCTTCCACTTTATCAAGTATTCAAAATATTATTTTCTCCTAGTTCTTTTACTGACTCTCTTGTCCAATATGCTTTCCATTTGTGGTTTCTCTGCAACTCGCATTTTCTTAGCCCAATGAACCTCTAGTTGTTCACTACCTTCTTCTGCTTCTTTAGCTTTATAAGGGTACAAATCTAATATGTTGAATATCAGATAAATTTCGATCCCATCAGGTAATTCGATCTCATAAGCATTTGCCCCAAATTTCTTTATGATCTTGAACGAACCAATTTTCTTCAACTTCAATTTATTATATGTCCCCCTTGGGAACCTTTCCTTTCTCAAGTGTGCAAGGATCAAATCACCAACTTCAAAATGAAGTTTTCTCCTGTGTTTTTCTTCTCTTTTCTTATACTCTTGGCTTGAGTTTTGCAATCACTCCTTAACATGGTTATGAAGCTCCTTCATTGCTTCTATGAAATCCTCTACACTAGCACTCCTAGTTGCATTCTGTTCTGAATCCCTCAATTCAGAAACTCCTCTTGGCTGCATGCCATAAAATATTTGAAATGGACTCTGCCCTGTGCTTCTGTTGATTGAATCATTATATGCAAATTCTGCTTGTGGTAGAATATTATCCCACTGA
>JZKD02S2300562.1:0-33792 GCA_000966675.3 Picea glauca | reverse complement strand
TAAAAATATTTCACTTTAATGACATATTTATTCTTTCAAATAATATGATTTATTCTTTCAAACGATAAGATTACTTTTTCACTTAAATCATAGAAATGCTTCATTAACATATTTCTTTATTTACAGTGTAAACGTGTCATTTTAAAAAAGTTTTAGTTTGTATTATAATTTGTTAAATAATTATGTAAGATAAAAAAAAAGTTAATATATAAAATGTTGTTTTCTTAAACATTTTATTTTTCTGACTATAATGTGTAAACATATTTAAATTAAAATAACTTTTTAATTACATATCAAATTTAATATACTATATCCTTGACCAAATATATTAGTATATGTGAGCAACTCACATATAATATATGTGAGTTGCTCACATATGCTGCTCAGATATGCTATATGTGAGCAGCTCACATATGCTATTCACATATATTATAAATTTAATATACTCTATCCTTGACCAAATATATTAGTATATGTGAGCAGCTCACATATAATATATGTGAGCTGCTCACATATGCTGCTCAGATATACTATATGTGAGCAGCTCACATATGCTATTCACATATATTATATGTGAGCAACTCACATATAATCTTTTTGATCATATATTAAAAACATGCTTACATAAATTACAATTATAGTTATCTATTACCATCAAGTTTATTTATATTTAAAAGTATAGTATTTTTTTTATCACAAATAAATAATAATTTGTTTTTAAATTTTTTAATGACACATTTTAGTCCCAGAACTTCACTTCTCTAATTATCATAATAATATATAATCCTCTTTACTTACCTAATTATTATATATATATATATATATATATAGGTTGTTTATGTTGTATGTTACACTTAACTAAAAAATTTCAAAAAAGAACAAAATCAAATCAAATTTCATAGTTTCAACTAAGAATCTTGACAACCATCAGAATATTTACACTATATTTGATTGACAAATCACTTATGATAAACAATTTGTGGTCAAATTCCATTTCTAAATGTATTTTGCTACTCTACTTAGAATAAAGAGCCAAATCATCATTCTTTCTATCTTATGGTAGCTAATCACAATTCATGGGATTAACTATGTGTGCAGATGGATATTGTTTTGAAGGAGTGTATTAACGAGTTTAATCACAAGTTTTTATTTTATTTCAATTTTTAAAAATATGGATTATCTTTTTTTGAAATTTTTTAAGAGGTGGGTATAAGTAGCTTTGCTACCAATTTCACTTGTTTTCAATCATGTGGAGATGGGTAGTAGTTATTTTATTCCAAAAGTTCTTTTCTTGTAATGACAAGAATATGACTTCCCATATTCATTTTCTTGAATGAGAGTTACAAAAATGTATTATGAGGGTTGTCAAATCTTAAATATATGTAGGCATTCTTATCACAATGATATAGAGGTGGGAGTGGTTCTTTTGTTCCAAGTTGAGAAGGATTTTGTTGTAAAAGTTCATTTTTTCATTGCAAATGTTAAATAATTTAAGTGGACTTGTATAGTGTAACTTATTAAATTATCAAAAGATAGGTAAAATCACATTTACTTTATAACAATATTTTGAAACACATCAAATTTTAAGGAAACATTGTAGCATAGTGAAATCTATGTTTTCATGTTAGAATATCTCTAGCAAATATATACATATACATGTCTATGTGTGTTCGCGTGCGTGCACACACACATACCTATATATGTGTGTGTGATTCTCAACTATTCATTAACATGCTAAATGGAAAGTAAAATAATTTGGTGTGGGAATTGGATTGTGTAGCCCTAAGTCCTTAGACTCGCGGATGCCCTTTTTTTCTTTTCAATGTTTTCTTCTTAGATTACACTTTTTTATGATGATTGATTGATAAATTTTGAATGTTGATGGGATTTAAGGTTTTCTAGAGTTGATGAGTAATGGCTTGCCTTTTTTTTTTTTTGAGAAACCTTAGTCACCCAT
This sequence comes from Picea glauca, assembly GCA_000966675.3. Lineage (NCBI taxonomy): Eukaryota > Viridiplantae > Streptophyta > Pinopsida > Pinales > Pinaceae > Picea > Picea glauca. The sequence goes on along the minus strand of JZKD02S2300562.1, from coordinate 31,835 downwards.
GCATTTTCCTTTTTGGGTTTTCTTCAGGGAAAGTATCTTTCTTTTTGAATTGGCTTTAGGTGATGTTTCTTATCTCTTTGTTTTCAAATCCAAATCTTTCTAATGAATTCTAGCATTGGAACTCAATGTTTTCCTCCAAAGTATTATACTTCTCATTGTTCTTTGAGAAAGTCATTGCATTTGAAAATGCATTCTTTTGAAGGGATTGATATACTCATTGGAGCATTTTTGAGCATTTGAATGAGTGTATCTTTTGATTTTATAGGTAGTTCATTAGGCACTTTAGGAGTTTCACTTTTCAAATTGACTTGATGGTTCATTTAGACTTTTTCAAAGTCTCCTCTTTTGAATTGCTTTCATTTGATATGCTCATCGGGTTGTTCTCAACAAGGAAATTCGACCTTATTTTGAAAGTCCCCATTGATCTATCAATAGTCGTTTGACTATTATCTTTTGAATGTCCCCTATGGTTCATCAAGAGTCTTTCAAATATCTTCTTTCAAAATGCCCTCATGCTCCTTCACTGAGTGATATTGAATCCTTAGAACTCATCTTTCATTTTCTTTTAATGGGCCCATCAATTTGTTTTTAATCATCAAATTATCCTTGTTTTGAAAGTACCTGACAATTCATTAATCCATTCTAAAAAATATTCTTTCTAATATCCTTGATGGATTATTGACTCATCATGACTATCAAACCTTTTCATCTCTAGACTCACTTGATAGTTCATTGGGAAACTTTCCAAGAAGTTTAAGTTAGGATTTCAAATACACCTAATAGTTCGTCAAGCCTGATTCAAAGTTAATCTTTTGAATGCCTCTAATTCATTGATCAACCCTTTCTCTTTTCTCTATGAAACATCTTTTGAATTTTCCTTATCTAACTTGTCATTGAGTGACTTTGAAAAATATTTTTTATCCTCTTTCAAATGTCCTTGGTGGTCTATCAAGGCCGATTGAATCTTTTGAATGATGTGTATTTTAGAAGTGCTTGATGATTCATCATCCCCCTTCTCATCTTTTTCAGTCTCCTTCTTTCGAAAGTACCCAACACAATGTATGTCCCCTTTTAACTTTTGAAATGGAGCTCATAGTATTTTTCAACTCCAAAATATAAACATGTATTCAAAATAAGTTTGCAATCATAATCCAATACATATTTGTATGGCTATCATGAGCTTCACAAAGATGTCATGGGCAAGAATTCAACTCACTGTCCTTTTAGACACACTCTCATGATTTCATCCATGACGCCATATGCATTATTAAGTTGCCTCACCCTTTCTATACTCACCCTCTAGGCTCAAGAATCTCCTTCTATGCTACACAATCACTCGATTGATCCATCATTTTCCATGGCGTTCTCGTGCACGGAGAGCACCAACTTACTACTAGACTTCCATTAGTAGTCTATAACCTATGGCAATCATAGGGTTCCAGTGTCATAACAATAGAATTCTTCCTAAGATTTCAACTTTAATAGCCATAATATCATTTATATCACATGTATACAATCATCATGAGACATCCTTATATCATTCCCACTCATTAATTTTCAAACTTGTTTCATACAGGGAATCAAATTTCCCCAAGTATGAGATTCCATCTCATAATTTTTTAGCTCTTACAAAAATAGATCGGTCTCCCTCATGATATTACACCATGTCCATACATGAGACCATCCTACCTGCAATCTTTTTCAACTTTTATTCAACCAAACTAATTGTCACCATTTATGCACATTATATTTTTATTGTAACATTTACAATAACTCATGAAATGATCTCATAATTGTATCTTACCAATCAATTCAATCACTTCCAGCTATTATTCACATTAAATGGAATGAAACTATATTTCATTATGCATTATTGACATATCGAGATTTTCATAATGCAATCAAACATTACCAATAAATAAATCCATGTGTCGATACACATGGCCGCATCTACACAATGCATCCTTGCATTGACTCCATAATACCACATATATATGTCATGTATTCCACCATGGTAAGTTGGAAGGTTTATCTAACACCCTAACCCATCATCCAAACTCTTTACCATTTTATTGTTCGACCATTTGGATACCTTCCTCTTTGACTCATACACAACACTAGGAAAATAATCCTTTAGTGCTCTTCAGTGTAAGAAAAGAGCTTGCAGTCCAAACATCAATTATGTGGGGGAAGACCATTGAACACTTGTATGACTCTATTTCCCTTCTATCTCCAACCACAACATGACCTCACACATGGCCATCTCTATTGACATTCATTGCTATAGCAAGAGTATGTCTTATGATTTCCTGGTTATGATCTCATAACCAACATAATATACCACTAAATGCTATATAAATTCATTCAAGCATTAAATAAATTTTGTATCTTCAAGGCCCTTTGCCTTTACACATCAATTCAAATATTTAAATTTAACTCGATATTGAATTTTGATTAAGGGAACTCTTTCCTCAATTCCATTCAACATTTATGCATCATTAGAAACCCAAATGTGTACCTCCATGGTTGTTATAACATTACTTGATGCTACCTGATCAACTAGTATTTTGTAGAAGCTCACATGCTCCCTTCAACCTCTTGATCAACATTCTTACCATTCTCATTTGTTTTCATATAGATGGTGATTGTATGCAACGAAAACGTTATCAACATCCTCCACCATGCTATAAATAGTTTTTTCTTGGATATATAATCCATCATTAGTGATATTCAATTATATTAACATCATTATTACATATATAACAATATACTATTCTCAGTCCACAAGCATGCCATATGCATTCCCAAGCATGTCCATATGCACCAAACATTCACCATCAACATGCCTACAAATGCATATGCATTCTAGCTTTCCTATTTGCATCATGCATCACTTCTAGTGCATGTTTGTTCCATCTTCTTGTGATCTATGTAGATATCCTTGAATCCCTCTATATCCTTGCAACCTTGTCTGTTTTCCTTTGCTCATTTGTTCACTGTTTTTCTCTGATCTGAACACCTTCTAGCCAAGTCCCATTCTACCATCTTGCAATTCCAACCAATATTCCCTATTGGCCACTGCTTCCACTTAGGTAATCATAACCCAGATTTAATTTGCTAGAACCTTCCACCACATTGGGATGGTGTAGTTTTATATCATCTCATCTTCTTAATGTTGCAATATCTTTCAATTAGCTTAACCATTCTCATTATGGCATCCCTTGCCATTATCTCTAGTTGTCTATTGGCTTTGCTCAAATTTTGAATGTTTCTCTTCACTTCATTGAGTGATTCACTATGAAGCCATGTTTTGTCCATTCAAGATCAATATTCTCCCATGGGATGAGATATTTCTCCATTAACACTTTTAAGTGAAATGAACCTTCATTATTCCATCCTTTGCATTTTTTTCACTTGTATCATGCTTCCACAATGCAATCTGATTAAAAAANCAAAAAAGAACAAAATCAAATCAAATTTCATAGTTTCAACTAAGAATCTTGACAACCATCAGAATATTTACACTATATTTGATTGACAAATCACTTATGATAAACAATTTGTGGTGAAATTCCATTTCTAAATGTATTTTGCTACTCTACTTAGAATAAAGAGCCAAATCATCATTCTTTCTATCTTATGGTAGCTAATCACAACTCATGGGATTAACTATGTGTGCAGATGGATATTGTTTTGAAGGAGTGTATTAACGAGTCAATTTTAAAAAATATGGATTATCTTTTTTTGAAATTTTTTAAGAGGTGGGTATAAGTAGCTTTGCTACTAATTTCACTTGTTTTCAATCATGTGGAGATGGGTAGTAGTTATTTTATTCCAAAAGTTCTTTTCTTGTAATGACAAAAATGTATTATGAGGGTTGTCAAATCTTAAATATATGTAGGCATTCTTATCACAATGATATAGAGGTGGGAGTGGTTCTTTTGTTCCAAGTTGAGAAGGATTTTGTTGTAAAAGTTCATTTTTTCATTGCAAATGTTAAATAATTTAAGTGGACTTGTATAGTGTAACTTATTAAATTATCAAAAGATAGGTAAAATCACATTTACTTTATAACAATATTTTGAAACACATCAAATTTTAAGGAAACATTGTAGCATAGTGAAATCTATGTTTTCATGTTAGAATATCTCTAGCAAATATATACATATACATGTCTATGTGTGTTCGCGTGCGTGCACACACACATACCTATATATGTGTGTGTGATTCTCAACTATTCATTAACATGCTAAATGGAAAGTAAAATAATTTGGTGTGGGAATTGGATTGTGTAGCCCTAAGTCCTTAGACTCGCGGATGCCCTTTTTTTCTTTTCAATGTTTTCTTCTTAGATTACACTTTTTTATGATGATTGATTGATAAATTTTGAATGTTGATGGGATTTAAGGTTTTCTAGAGTTGATGAGTAATGGCTTGCCTTTTTTTTTTTTTGAGAAACCTTAGTCACCCATGCATTTTCCTTTTTGGGTTTTCTTCAGGGAAAGTATCTTTCTTTTTGAATTGGCTTTAGGTGATGTTTCTTATCTCTTTGTTTTCAAATCCAAATCTTTCTAATGAATTCTAGCATTGGAACTCAATGTTTTCCTCCAAAGTATTATACTTCTCATTGTTCTTTGAGAAAGTCATTGCATTTGAAAATGCATTCTTTTGAAGGGATTGATATACTCATTGGAGCATTTTTGAGCATTTGAATGAGTGTATCTTTTGATTTTATAGGTAGTTCATTAGGCACTTTAGGAGTTTCACTTTTCAAATTGACTTGATGGTTCATTTAGACTTTTTCAAAGTCTCCTCTTTTGAATTGCTTTCATTTGATATGCTCATCGGGTTGTTCTCAACAAGGAAATTCGACCTTATTTTGAAAGTCCCCATTGATCTATCAATAGTCGTTTGACTATTATCTTTTGAATGTCCCCTATGGTTCATCAAGAGTCTTTCAAATATCTTCTTTCAAAATGCCCTCATGCTCCTTCACTGAGTGATATTGAATCCTTAGAACTCATCTTTCATTTTCTTTTAATGGGCCCATCAATTTGTTTTTAATCATCAAATTATCCTTGTTTTGAAAGTACCTGACAATTCATTAATCCATTCTAAAAAATATTCTTTCTAATATCCTTGATGGATTATTGACTCATCATGACTATCAAACCTTTTCATCTCTAGACTCACTTGATAGTTCATTGGGAAACTTTCCAAGAAGTTTAAGTTAGGATTTCAAATACACCTAATAGTTCGTCAAGCCTGATTCAAAGTTAATCTTTTGAATGCCTCTAATTCATTGATCAACCCTTTCTCTTTTCTCTATGAAACATCTTTTGAATTTTCCTTATCTAACTTGTCATTGAGTGACTTTGAAAAATATTTTTTATCCTCTTTCAAATGTCCTTGGTGGTCTATCAAGGCCGATTGAATCTTTTGAATGATGTGTATTTTAGAAGTGCTTGATGATTCATCATCCCCCTTCTCATCTTTTTCAGTCTCCTTCTTTCGAAAGTACCCAACACAATGTATGTCCCCTTTTAACTTTTGAAATGGAGCTCATAGTATTTTTCAACTCCAAAATATAAACATGTATTCAAAATAAGTTTGCAATCATAATCCAATACATATTTGTATGGCTATCATGAGCTTCACAAAGATGTCATGGGCAAGAATTCAACTCACTGTCCTTTTAGACACACTCTCATGATTTCATCCATGACGCCATATGCATTATTAAGTTGCCTCACCCTTTCTATACTCACCCTCTAGGCTCAAGAATCTCCTTCTATGCTACACAATCACTCGATTGATCCATCATTTTCCATGGCGTTCTCGTGCACGGAGAGCACCAACTTACTACTAGACTTCCATTAGTAGTCTATAACCTATGGCAATCATAGGGTTCCAGTGTCATAACAATAGAATTCTTCCTAAGATTTCAACTTTAATAGCCATAATATCATTTATATCACATGTATACAATCATCATGAGACATCCTTATATCATTCCCACTCATTAATTTTCAAACTTGTTTCATACAGGGAATCAAATTTCCCCAAGTATGAGATTCCATCTCATAATTTTTTAGCTCTTACAAAAATAGATCGGTCTCCCTCATGATATTACACCATGTCCATACATGAGACCATCCTACCTGCAATCTTTTTCAACTTTTATTCAACCAAACTAATTGTCACCATTTATGCACATTATATTTTTATTGTAACATTTACAATAACTCATGAAATGATCTCATAATTGTATCTTACCAATCAATTCAATCACTTCCAGCTATTATTCACATTAAATGGAATGAAACTATATTTCATTATGCATTATTGACATATCGAGATTTTCATAATGCAATCAAACATTACCAATAAATAAATCCATGTGTCGATACACATGGCCGCATCTACACAATGCATCCTTGCATTGACTCCATAATACCACATATATATGTCATGTATTCCACCATGGTAAGTTGGAAGGTTTATCTAACACCCTAACCCATCATCCAAACTCTTTACCATTTTATTGTTCGACCATTTGGATACCTTCCTCTTTGACTCATACACAACACTAGGAAAATAATCCTTTAGTGCTCTTCAGTGTAAGAAAAGAGCTTGCAGTCCAAACATCAATTATGTGGGGGAAGACCATTGAACACTTGTATGACTCTATTTCCCTTCTATCTCCAACCACAACATGACCTCACACATGGCCATCTCTATTGACATTCATTGCTATAGCAAGAGTATGTCTTATGATTTCCTGGTTATGATCTCATAACCAACATAATATACCACTAAATGCTATATAAATTCATTCAAGCATTAAATAAATTTTGTATCTTCAAGGCCCTTTGCCTTTACACATCAATTCAAATATTTAAATTTAACTCGATATTGAATTTTGATTAAGGGAACTCTTTCCTCAATTCCATTCAACATTTATGCATCATTAGAAACCCAAATGTGTACCTCCATGGTTGTTATAACATTACTTGATGCTACCTGATCAACTAGTATTTTGTAGAAGCTCACATGCTCCCTTCAACCTCTTGATCAACATTCTTACCATTCTCATTTGTTTTCATATAGATGGTGATTGTATGCAACGAAAACGTTATCAACATCCTCCACCATGCTATAAATAGTTTTTTCTTGGATATATAATCCATCATTAGTGATATTCAATTATATTAACATCATTATTACATATATAACAATATACTATTCTCAGTCCACAAGCATGCCATATGCATTCCCAAGCATGTCCATATGCACCAAACATTCACCATCAACATGCCTACAAATGCATATGCATTCTAGCTTTCCTATTTGCATCATGCATCACTTCTAGTGCATGTTTGTTCCATCTTCTTGTGATCTATGTAGATATCCTTGAATCCCTCTATATCCTTGCAACCTTGTCTGTTTTCCTTTGCTCATTTGTTCACTGTTTTTCTCTGATCTGAACACCTTCTAGCCAAGTCCCATTCTACCATCTTGCAATTCCAACCAATATTCCCTATTGGCCACTGCTTCCACTTAGGTAATCATAACCCAGATTTAATTTGCTAGAACCTTCCACCACATTGGGATGGTGTAGTTTTATATCATCTCATCTTCTTAATGTTGCAATATCTTTCAATTAGCTTAACCATTCTCATTATGGCATCCCTTGCCATTATCTCTAGTTGTCTATTGGCTTTGCTCAAATTTTGAATGTTTCTCTTCACTTCATTGAGTGATTCACTATGAAGCCATGTTTTGTCCATTCAAGATCAATATTCTCCCATGGGATGAGATATTTCTCCATTAACACTTTTAAGTGAAATGAACCTTCATTATTCCATCCTTTGCATTTTTTTCACTTGTATCATGCTTCCACAATGCAATCTGATTAAAAAATAATATTTTTTCTCTAAATCCTTTAGAAAGGTTTGTTGGTCCAACTCTTTACCAGGAAATCCTATCCTCCACATAAAAATGAATCACCCATCCCATGAGTCACATGTTGTCTCCTGAGATCCTTTTCCTCTTTGCAACAAACTATGTAACCATCCATACATTTCAATTTTCTAGGCTATGAAGGCTTACCTTTCCTTCATGTACCTATTAATGTCAGTGTTCGCATATTGGATTCATGTCTTATGTGAGAATCCTTGTTGATTTATCCTTGCAATTCATTCAAACTATGTAGAAATTGAATACTAATTTGTCTTTGCTCTTTATCAACCCTTATCAAATTGTCATTTTTTTCTTTGTAGCTCCGCACTTCCCTCCACAAGCTCTTCAGAATCTCAACCAATTCTACAAGTTCTGCCTTGCTTTCATGTCCATTTGGACATTGGAATTATAATTTGCAACTGTAATGTTCTTGATTTGGAACCTTTTGTAATTGGACATATAGACTAGTGAGCCATTGGAATTAAGTTTTGATGTTGCATGTATCAGAGTAGTGTGCAGAGAAGTGTTATCAAGACAGGGTACACACATTTTGTGTGTTGCATGCACACATTGCACCATGTTGCACGCACTTGGGTAAGTGCATGGTAATGACCTGAAAATGCACAGTGTTGAGTTATATGTGTGTGTGTGTGTGTGTGTGTGTATTGAGGCCAAAGAGCCCGTGTGAGTATGAGGCTAGTGAGCCTGGACCTAGATAGACTAGTGCGCTTATCCATGTAAATATAACAATGATTANACAAAAATGTATTATGAGGGTTGTCAAATCTTAAATATATGTAGGCATTCTTATCACAATGATATAGAGGTGGGAGTGGTTCTTTTGTTCCAAGTTGAGAAGGATTTTGTTGTAAAAGTTCATTTTTTCATTGCAAATGTTAAATAATTTAAGTGGACTTGTATAGTGTAACTTATTAAATTATCAAAAGATAGGTAAAATCACATTTACTTTATAACAATATTTTGAAACACATCAAATTTTAAGGAAACATTGTAGCATAGTGAAATCTATGTTTTCATGTTAGAATATCTCTAGCAAATATATACATATACATGTCTATGTGTGTTCGCGTGCGTGCACACACACATACCTATATATGTGTGTGTGATTCTCAACTATTCATTAACATGCTAAATGGAAAGTAAAATAATTTGGTGTGGGAATTGGATTGTGTAGCCCTAAGTCCTTAGACTCGCGGATGCCCTTTTTTTCTTTTCAATGTTTTCTTCTTAGATTACACTTTTTTATGATGATTGATTGATAAATTTTGAATGTTGATGGGATTTAAGGTTTTCTAGAGTTGATGAGTAATGGCTTGCCTTTTTTTTTTTTTGAGAAACCTTAGTCACCCATGCATTTTCCTTTTTGGGTTTTCTTCAGGGAAAGTATCTTTCTTTTTGAATTGGCTTTAGGTGATGTTTCTTATCTCTTTGTTTTCAAATCCAAATCTTTCTAATGAATTCTAGCATTGGAACTCAATGTTTTCCTCCAAAGTATTATACTTCTCATTGTTCTTTGAGAAAGTCATTGCATTTGAAAATGCATTCTTTTGAAGGGATTGATATACTCATTGGAGCATTTTTGAGCATTTGAATGAGTGTATCTTTTGATTTTATAGGTAGTTCATTAGGCACTTTAGGAGTTTCACTTTTCAAATTGACTTGATGGTTCATTTAGACTTTTTCAAAGTCTCCTCTTTTGAATTGCTTTCATTTGATATGCTCATCGGGTTGTTCTCAACAAGGAAATTCGACCTTATTTTGAAAGTCCCCATTGATCTATCAATAGTCGTTTGACTATTATCTTTTGAATGTCCCCTATGGTTCATCAAGAGTCTTTCAAATATCTTCTTTCAAAATGCCCTCATGCTCCTTCACTGAGTGATATTGAATCCTTAGAACTCATCTTTCATTTTCTTTTAATGGGCCCATCAATTTGTTTTTAATCATCAAATTATCCTTGTTTTGAAAGTACCTGACAATTCATTAATCCATTCTAAAAAATATTCTTTCTAATATCCTTGATGGATTATTGACTCATCATGACTATCAAACCTTTTCATCTCTAGACTCACTTGATAGTTCATTGGGAAACTTTCCAAGAAGTTTAAGTTAGGATTTCAAATACACCTAATAGTTCGTCAAGCCTGATTCAAAGTTAATCTTTTGAATGCCTCTAATTCATTGATCAACCCTTTCTCTTTTCTCTATGAAACATCTTTTGAATTTTCCTTATCTAACTTGTCATTGAGTGACTTTGAAAAATATTTTTTATCCTCTTTCAAATGTCCTTGGTGGTCTATCAAGGCCGATTGAATCTTTTGAATGATGTGTATTTTAGAAGTGCTTGATGATTCATCATCCCCCTTCTCATCTTTTTCAGTCTCCTTCTTTCGAAAGTACCCAACACAATGTATGTCCCCTTTTAACTTTTGAAATGGAGCTCATAGTATTTTTCAACTCCAAAATATAAACATGTATTCAAAATAAGTTTGCAATCATAATCCAATACATATTTGTATGGCTATCATGAGCTTCACAAAGATGTCATGGGCAAGAATTCAACTCACTGTCCTTTTAGACACACTCTCATGATTTCATCCATGACGCCATATGCATTATTAAGTTGCCTCACCCTTTCTATACTCACCCTCTAGGCTCAAGAATCTCCTTCTATGCTACACAATCACTCGATTGATCCATCATTTTCCATGGCGTTCTCGTGCACGGAGAGCACCAACTTACTACTAGACTTCCATTAGTAGTCTATAACCTATGGCAATCATAGGGTTCCAGTGTCATAACAATAGAATTCTTCCTAAGATTTCAACTTTAATAGCCATAATATCATTTATATCACATGTATACAATCATCATGAGACATCCTTATATCATTCCCACTCATTAATTTTCAAACTTGTTTCATACAGGGAATCAAATTTCCCCAAGTATGAGATTCCATCTCATAATTTTTTAGCTCTTACAAAAATAGATCGGTCTCCCTCATGATATTACACCATGTCCATACATGAGACCATCCTACCTGCAATCTTTTTCAACTTTTATTCAACCAAACTAATTGTCACCATTTATGCACATTATATTTTTATTGTAACATTTACAATAACTCATGAAATGATCTCATAATTGTATCTTACCAATCAATTCAATCACTTCCAGCTATTATTCACATTAAATGGAATGAAACTATATTTCATTATGCATTATTGACATATCGAGATTTTCATAATGCAATCAAACATTACCAATAAATAAATCCATGTGTCGATACACATGGCCGCATCTACACAATGCATCCTTGCATTGACTCCATAATACCACATATATATGTCATGTATTCCACCATGGTAAGTTGGAAGGTTTATCTAACACCCTAACCCATCATCCAAACTCTTTACCATTTTATTGTTCGACCATTTGGATACCTTCCTCTTTGACTCATACACAACACTAGGAAAATAATCCTTTAGTGCTCTTCAGTGTAAGAAAAGAGCTTGCAGTCCAAACATCAATTATGTGGGGGAAGACCATTGAACACTTGTATGACTCTATTTCCCTTCTATCTCCAACCACAACATGACCTCACACATGGCCATCTCTATTGACATTCATTGCTATAGCAAGAGTATGTCTTATGATTTCCTGGTTATGATCTCATAACCAACATAATATACCACTAAATGCTATATAAATTCATTCAAGCATTAAATAAATTTTGTATCTTCAAGGCCCTTTGCCTTTACACATCAATTCAAATATTTAAATTTAACTCGATATTGAATTTTGATTAAGGGAACTCTTTCCTCAATTCCATTCAACATTTATGCATCATTAGAAACCCAAATGTGTACCTCCATGGTTGTTATAACATTACTTGATGCTACCTGATCAACTAGTATTTTGTAGAAGCTCACATGCTCCCTTCAACCTCTTGATCAACATTCTTACCATTCTCATTTGTTTTCATATAGATGGTGATTGTATGCAACGAAAACGTTATCAACATCCTCCACCATGCTATAAATAGTTTTTTCTTGGATATATAATCCATCATTAGTGATATTCAATTATATTAACATCATTATTACATATATAACAATATACTATTCTCAGTCCACAAGCATGCCATATGCATTCCCAAGCATGTCCATATGCACCAAACATTCACCATCAACATGCCTACAAATGCATATGCATTCTAGCTTTCCTATTTGCATCATGCATCACTTCTAGTGCATGTTTGTTCCATCTTCTTGTGATCTATGTAGATATCCTTGAATCCCTCTATATCCTTGCAACCTTGTCTGTTTTCCTTTGCTCATTTGTTCACTGTTTTTCTCTGATCTGAACACCTTCTAGCCAAGTCCCATTCTACCATCTTGCAATTCCAACCAATATTCCCTATTGGCCACTGCTTCCACTTAGGTAATCATAACCCAGATTTAATTTGCTAGAACCTTCCACCACATTGGGATGGTGTAGTTTTATATCATCTCATCTTCTTAATGTTGCAATATCTTTCAATTAGCTTAACCATTCTCATTATGGCATCCCTTGCCATTATCTCTAGTTGTCTATTGGCTTTGCTCAAATTTTGAATGTTTCTCTTCACTTCATTGAGTGATTCACTATGAAGCCATGTTTTGTCCATTCAAGATCAATATTCTCCCATGGGATGAGATATTTCTCCATTAACACTTTTAAGTGAAATGAACCTTCATTATTCCATCCTTTGCATTTTTTTCACTTGTATCATGCTTCCACAATGCAATCTGATTAAAAAAAAATATTTTTTCTCTAAATCCTTTAGAAAGGTTTGTTGGTCCAACTCTTTACCAGGAAATCCTATCCTACACATAAAAATGAATCACCCATCCCATGAGTCACATGTTGTCTCCTGAGATCCTTTTCCTCTTTGCAACAAGCTATGTAACCATCCATACATTTCAATTTTCTAGGCTATGAAGGCTTACCTTTCCTTCATGTACCTATTAATGTCAGTGTTCGCCTATTGGATTCATGTCTTATGTGAGAATCCTTGTTGATTTATCCTTGCAATTCATTCAAACTATGTAGAAATTGAATACTAATTTGTCTTTTCTCTTTATCAACCCTTATCAAATTTTCATTTTTTTCTTTGTAGCTCCGCACTTCCCTCCACAAGCTCTTCACAATCTCAACCAATTCTACAAGTTCTGCCTTGCTTTCATGTCCATTTGGACATTGGAATTATAATTTGCAAATGTAATGTTCCTGATTTGGAACCTTTTGTAATTGGACATATAGACTAGTGAGCCATTGGAATTAAGTTTTGATGTTGCATGTATCAGAGTAGTGTGCAGAGAAGTGTTATCAAGACAGGGTGCACACATTTTGTGTGTTGCATGCACACATTGCACCATGTTGCACGCACTTGGGTAAGTGCATGGTAATGACCTGAAAATGCACAGTATTGAGTTATATGTGTGTGTGTGTGTATTGAGGCCAAAGAGCCCGTGTGAGTATGAGGCTAGTGAGCCTGGACCTAGATAGACTAGTGCGCTTATCCATGTAAATACAACCATGATTATCAATATAATATTGCATCGCTGCTTGTAGATTGACTTAGATGAAAAGAGATAGAGGGCTGACTCTATCGAAAAAGGGAAAAGGGGGGAATATTTTAATAATATTTTCTAGAAAAGTGTAATTTGGATATGTTTTTATCCTAATTTCTTGAGGGTAGGGAACATGTCACCAAGTGGATTAAAGCTACATTTGAAGGTGACAAGTGTCAAGTGGAAGGCATGAAATATATATTGCTATCCTTATTGTAATTTGGGGGGAATTGCGTTACTATTCATGTATTCAGGCTCTCGTGAGAAGAAGGAGGTCAGAGTGTATGGAAAATATGATTATTGTCTTATCTCCACAGATAAGTTGTAGGGAGTCGTGGTGTTGTAATATGAACTATTGTTGAGGAGATGGGTTGAAAGATCGTGAGCAATCTCTCTCGGTGAGAGACTGGCTGTTGTGAAGTGGTTTCAAGTCTTGTGAGCATACTCTCCAAGTGAGAGTATTAATGAGAGTTGTTCCTTGGTGCGTTGGGCATCAATCATAAGGCTAAAAAACATCCTGTCTGGCCTGTTGTTGGTAACCTTGGGAAGGGAAGTGGGGCAACCGAAGGATTGTTGAGTAGAGAAGGGGAACACTTCCTTGGGTGTGACAGGTGTGTGGAGAATGATGGATTGTGGGCTAGTTGCAGTAGTGAGCACCTATGACTGAGAAATATTGTTGAGAGTCAGACCTTAGCGTGTCTCTAGAAGTCTTTTTCCCTGGTGGAATTGAGCCCCAACTTGGGGGTGACCTATTGCTGAAAGCTTATGAGCAACAACGTCTATGGATGGGAGGAACGTTTGAGTCAAGGTCGCAGTTGGTGACTTTCATAAAAGATAAGTGTTCTTAATATACTTGTCTTGTTTACTTTGTGCTTGTTTATCTATGTTTGACATTTGGTTAATTCTTGTATGTTGTTGCATATAAGTATTTGTTGCTATTCTTTTTAATGTTGCTTACATCTGTAAGTATTATTCTTATAGCCTGTATTTGTAGTTGTGCATGAGTATGTCAATTGATAATATCCTTGCATGCTAAGATAACCTTGTAATTTTGGTTATGAGTCATCAAGAAGAGGATTGAGTGGTCGAGTGTATAGGATGGTATCCTGTGTACACCAAGAGGTTGGAATTTGTGTGTGTGGACACATGAGTGAAATCTGAGTTGACACATGATGTCTAGATGGATGTGTGCAAGGTTGTGCTATGTGAACAATATGTTGTGCATGCAATTGGTGCACGTAGTTTTGATTTACTTCCGCTGCTTAAGTTTGTATTAAAAGTGAATGTTGCTTTCACTGTTATCAATTGCGTGGTGCGAGTCAAGTTTGGGCTGAGCGTGTTGCTTCAAGAGATATTGTGTGGATTGTTTTTAAAGTAGATTCTGCATAGTGTACTTTTAGTGCAACATTGGTCAATGGTATGTTGGGAATGTTACAGTTTGGTTGAATTAGTGCTCCTGAAGTTGAGGTGGTGTGACGTGGCCCAACCTGGGGTGGTTGGGTACGTTACAAAGTGGTATAAAAGTATGTGCAAGGTGGTAACAAGACTCAGTGGGAGACTGGTTACGTTACAAAGTGGTATCAGAGCTATTGGTTCAACACTGGACTTGTATGGGACAAATATTAGCATGAATAGATGTGTGCGCTAATAATTGGTACTGAACAGTGTAGAGTTTAGTTTGCATGGGAAACCATTGGTGCACGTTATAGAGTGTGATGCACAGAAAGATAGTGATGTGTGGGTGTGTGCACTAGAGTTGGAATGAAAAAAATGGTACAAATTTTTCATGTAGTTGTTGCATGAAACCCTCTAACAAATCTTAATTGCCTACACATTTTGCAGAATCATCGACAATTAGAGCAGGAGAAAGACAATGCAGAAGGTTAAAAAAAAACATGGAAGATGCGCAAATGACTTATAGTCTTGATGATGAATTCAAATATTTGTATGTCAGCTTGGGTGTTGATGGTACATAATCCAAGGTGGAGCACATGGACTTGGTAGAAACTATAAAATTACAGCAGAAAGATGTCCAGAGCTATAAGGATGATAATGAAAGCCTTATGAGAGCCAAGGCATAGCAAGATGACTTCAATGTCAAATTCATGTAGAGATTGGAGAAAATAGATAAGAAGATGGATAAGGAGACAAAGTTGAGTAGATCAAGAAGTTGCAAATCTCATGATGAGGAAAGAAGAGAAGAAAGAAGTGTTGGTATGCATTCTTTCAGGAAAGCGCACAGTAGTTCGAGTCAATCTCCTATCAAAAAGCTTAAGAGAAGAATTGGGTGGACAAACTACGGGGATACATGAACAAGATCAAGCCTCCTACCTTTGAAGGTGAGCAAAAGAAGGAGGAAGATGTGGAGACCTGGTTGTTGGGTATGAGGAAATACTTCCAGCTGCATAATATTATGCACAAGTAGAAGGGAGAATTGTTATCTATCAGTTAAAAGGAAATGCATCAATGTGGTGGGATCAGTATGTGCAAGTGCATCACATTGATGAGAACAAAGTGACTTGGAGAGAGTTTTAGAGGTATTTCCAAAAGAAATACTTAACCAAGTGGTACTATGACAAAAAATGAAGGATTTATTCTAACTCAAACGTGGGAGCATGACAATAGATGAGTATGAAAGGAGATTTTTAGAGTTGTTGAAATATGTTCCTTTTATCAAGGATGAATAAGTGAAAATTCAAAGGTACTTGAGTGGGTTGTCCTCATTTATCAGTGAAAAGATACAGTATGATGACCCTAAGACGTTGGAAGAAGCCATAAGGCGTGCTAAGTGTCTTTATGAGCAACAAAAGGGAAGATCGACTTTAAAAAAGGCTTGGGAATATAAGATGAAAAGAAAGGTGGAACGGAAGAAGAAGGGAATTAAGCCATCATTTTTCAGAAATACTGCACAAGGAAATATGACTTTCTAAGAGCCCAAAATGTCGGAAAAAGTGGGACAAAAGCCATGGAAACAACCTATGCAATGTTGGGGTTGTAGCGAAAATATATGCACATAGATTTCCCTCAAAGAGGTGATAAGAGATGACTGGGCACAATGTACAACAAGCTGCGACAGTGGACGAAATAGGTAGAAATGTGCCAAGGATTTATGTCGTGTTGGATAAAAAGAAGGATGATTTCCAATGGCACATGATCGAGGTGGAAGGTAAGATTAACAACCAACCCATTGCCATTTTAATCGACTCAAGAGATAGTCATAGTTATCTAGATCCTAAGATGGTGGAAAGATTCCATATGTCGAGAAGAAAGCTTGGAAAACCTTGGTTGGTGCAGTTAGCTACATGAGAAAAAAGGAAAATCAATGATATGGTTAAGGCATGTCCAATGGAGATGAATGGATTGCGCACAAAAGCTAATTTGAATATTATACCTTTGGGCTTGTATAATTGCCTCATTGGTATGGATTGGTTGGATGAGCACCATGTTGTCTTGGATTGTTACAATAAGACATTCACTTGTTTGGATGAGCAAGGAAATTTGAGATTAGTTCAAGGAATTCCAAGGGTTGTGGCTATCACATATATTTCATCCTTGCAGCTGAAGAAAAGCTACAGGAAAGGATGTCAAGTATTTGCAACGCACTTGGAAGAGACACCTAAGGATAAAGTGCCAAGTATGGAAGACTGCATAGTGTTGAGAGAGTATGAGGATCTCTCTAAAGAGATACCGTGATTGCCTTCGAAAAAAAAGATTGACTTCTCTATAAATATGATGCCAGGAAAAACACCTGTATCCAAGACTCCTTACAGGATGAGTATGCCAAATATGAAGGAGTTGCAAATGCAACTTGAAGAGCTTATGAAGAAGGGGTATATACGCCCAAGTGTTTCACGTTGGAGTACGCCAATTTTGTTCATAAAGAAGAAGGATGGTACATTGAGACTTTGTATTGAATTCAAGCAATTGAACAAGGTAACAGTGAAGAACAAGTATCCTTTTCCAAGGATAGATGACCCATTTGATCAGTTGAGAGGTGCATAAATATTTTTCAAGATAGATATCGTATCTAAATATCACCAAGTGAGAATAAAAGAAGAAGACATCCATAAGACTTCCTTCAAAACAAGTTGTGGTCATTACGATTTCATAGTGGTGCCATTTGGGTTGTCAAATGAACCAATTTTCTTCATGTGTTTAATGAATGGAGTTTTCTGAAATTACTTGGATAAGTTTGTCATTGTATTTTTGGATGACAATCTTATTTACTCAAAGTTTGAGGAAGAGCATGGGAAACACTTGAGGATGGTGTTGCAGGTATTGAGGGAGCATCAACTCTTTGCAAAGTTGAACAAGTGTTCATTTTATCAGAGACAAATTCATTATTTGGGTCATATCATTTCAGAGGAAGGAATAGTTGTGAACCCAACGAAGATCAAATCCATTGAGGAATGGCCAACACCAAGAAATGTCGCAGAAGTGAGATCCTTTATGGGACTAGTAGGGTACTACATAAGGTTTATTGAAGGATTCTCAAAGATTACGCATACAATCACATCCCTATAGAAGAAAGATGTGCGATTTGAGTGGACTCTGAATTGCATAAGGATATTTCAACACTTGAAGAACTTGTTAACAAGTGCACCAATTTTAGAATTGTTGATCCTAACACAGAATTCATTATGTGCACAGATGCATGCAAGGAAGGAATCGATGGAGTCTTGAGTCAGAATGGACATGTAGTGTGCTACAAATCAAGGAAGTTGAAACAACATGAAAGGCTCTATGCTACGTATGACTTGGAATTGGAAGCCATAGTGCATGCTTTGAAGATGTGACATAATTATCTCATGGGTAAAAGATTTGAGCTGAGAACAGACCATTGTGGTTTGAAATATTTGTTTGGACAACCAAGTATGAATGCCAGACAAAGTTGGTGGCTAGAGTTCCTAAGTGAGTATGACTTCGACATAAATCATATCAGAGGAAAAGAGAATAAGGTGATTGATGCACTCAACAAGAGGATGCATGAAATGCATGCTACAACCATTAGCATGTACTAGATATATTTGCACGATAGAATTTTGGAAGTTTCCAGATCAGATTTGCACTATATGGATATAAACATGAATTTACAACAAGGTATGTTTCAACTGAAGTGAAGGTTATGAGTTGAGAAAGGATGAGATCCTCATGTATAAACACAGAGTCTATGTGTCGAATGATCAAGAGTTGAATAACCTATTTTTTTCAAAGATGCAGAACTTTCCTTATGTTGGACATCCAGGTTACTAGAAGACCATTGTCGCAGTCAAGAAACAATACTTTTGGCCAGGTATGAAAAAGGAAGTTGTGGATTTTATTACGAGATGTCTTGAATGTCAGAAGGTTAAGACTGAGAATAGACATATAGTTGGTTTTCTACAACCCTTTCCTATTCCTAAATGGAAGTGGGAAGTTGTGACCATGGACTTCATAACTAAGTTGCCTAGGACCGCTAAGCAACATGATTCTATTATGGTGGTGGTGGAAAAACTTACTAAAGTTGTCCATTTTGTTCCCGTGAAGTCAACTTACAAGGCACCTGATGTTGCTGAGATATACATGTGCAAAGTTTCTAAGTTTCATGGTGTACCTAAGACAATTGTGTCTGATAGAGATTCCAAGTTCACTTCAAACTTTTGGAAGGAGATATTCAAAGGATTTGGAACAAATATGAATTTCAACACAACATATCACCCTGAGTCGGATGGTCAGGCCAAGAGGGTAAATAAATTGATTGAAGACATGTTGAGGATGTATGTGATGGATAGGCCATCAAAATGGGAAGACTACCTTCATTTGGTAGAAAGTGGAACATGCTAGTGAGTTGGGACAACCAAGTAGAATGCACAGTAGTTGGGCTAGATTTGCTCCGGGAAATGGAGGAGCAGATGGTAAAGATAAGGAATAATTTAAAGGCTTCCCAAGACATGTAGAAAAAATGAATAGATAAAAGCAGAACCCACCCGAGCATGGATCAGGTAACATGCAGTACCCACTACCTCTACCCAAAATTCTTTCCCTAACCCGACACCACTGAGCATGCACCTTACTTTTTCCATCAACGTCTTGTTCATCCTTTCTGCAAATCCATTCTATTGAGGTGTATATGGAGTAGTATTCTTCCTTTCTATACCACACTTCTTACATAATTCTTCAAATTCATTCTCGCAGAACTCTCCACCATTATCCGTCCTTAGCACCTTAATTTTTTTCTCTGTTTGATTCTCAACAAGAGCCTTGAACTCTTTAAACATGTCAAAGAATTCANCATGGGATGAGATATTTCTCCATTAACACTTTTAAGTGAAATGAACCTTCATTATTCCATCCTTTGCATTTTTTTCACTTGTATCATGCTTCCACAATGCAATCTGATTAAAAAAAAATATTTTTTCTCTAAATCCTTTAGAAAGGTTTGTTGGTCCAACTCTTTACCAGGAAATCCTATCCTACACATAAAAATGAATCACCCATCCCATGAGTCACATGTTGTCTCCTGAGATCCTTTTCCTCTTTGCAACAAGCTATGTAACCATCCATACATTTCAATTTTCTAGGCTATGAAGGCTTACCTTTCCTTCATGTACCTATTAATGTCAGTGTTCGCCTATTGGATTCATGTCTTATGTGAGAATCCTTGTTGATTTATCCTTGCAATTCATTCAAACTATGTAGAAATTGAATACTAATTTGTCTTTTCTCTTTATCAACCCTTATCAAATTTTCATTTTTTTCTTTGTAGCTCCGCACTTCCCTCCACAAGCTCTTCACAATCTCAACCAATTCTACAAGTTCTGCCTTGCTTTCATGTCCATTTGGACATTGGAATTATAATTTGCAAATGTAATGTTCCTGATTTGGAACCTTTTGTAATTGGACATATAGACTAGTGAGCCATTGGAATTAAGTTTTGATGTTGCATGTATCAGAGTAGTGTGCAGAGAAGTGTTATCAAGACAGGGTGCACACATTTTGTGTGTTGCATGCACACATTGCACCATGTTGCACGCACTTGGGTAAGTGCATGGTAATGACCTGAAAATGCACAGTATTGAGTTATATGTGTGTGTGTGTGTATTGAGGCCAAAGAGCCCGTGTGAGTATGAGGCTAGTGAGCCTGGACCTAGATAGACTAGTGCGCTTATCCATGTAAATACAACCATGATTATCAATATAATATTGCATCGCTGCTTGTAGATTGACTTAGATGAAAAGAGATAGAGGGCTGACTCTATCGAAAAAGGGAAAAGGGGGGAATATTTTAATAATATTTTCTAGAAAAGTGTAATTTGGATATGTTTTTATCCTAATTTCTTGAGGGTAGGGAACATGTCACCAAGTGGATTAAAGCTACATTTGAAGGTGACAAGTGTCAAGTGGAAGGCATGAAATATATATTGCTATCCTTATTGTAATTTGGGGGGAATTGCGTTACTATTCATGTATTCAGGCTCTCGTGAGAAGAAGGAGGTCAGAGTGTATGGAAAATATGATTATTGTCTTATCTCCACAGATAAGTTGTAGGGAGTCGTGGTGTTGTAATATGAACTATTGTTGAGGAGATGGGTTGAAAGATCGTGAGCAATCTCTCTCGGTGAGAGACTGGCTGTTGTGAAGTGGTTTCAAGTCTTGTGAGCATACTCTCCAAGTGAGAGTATTAATGAGAGTTGTTCCTTGGTGCGTTGGGCATCAATCATAAGGCTAAAAAACATCCTGTCTGGCCTGTTGTTGGTAACCTTGGGAAGGGAAGTGGGGCAACCGAAGGATTGTTGAGTAGAGAAGGGGAACACTTCCTTGGGTGTGACAGGTGTGTGGAGAATGATGGATTGTGGGCTAGTTGCAGTAGTGAGCACCTATGACTGAGAAATATTGTTGAGAGTCAGACCTTAGCGTGTCTCTAGAAGTCTTTTTCCCTGGTGGAATTGAGCCCCAACTTGGGGGTGACCTATTGCTGAAAGCTTATGAGCAACAACGTCTATGGATGGGAGGAACGTTTGAGTCAAGGTCGCAGTTGGTGACTTTCATAAAAGATAAGTGTTCTTAATATACTTGTCTTGTTTACTTTGTGCTTGTTTATCTATGTTTGACATTTGGTTAATTCTTGTATGTTGTTGCATATAAGTATTTGTTGCTATTCTTTTTAATGTTGCTTACATCTGTAAGTATTATTCTTATAGCCTGTATTTGTAGTTGTGCATGAGTATGTCAATTGATAATATCCTTGCATGCTAAGATAACCTTGTAATTTTGGTTATGAGTCATCAAGAAGAG
This sequence comes from Picea glauca, assembly GCA_000966675.3. Lineage (NCBI taxonomy): Eukaryota > Viridiplantae > Streptophyta > Pinopsida > Pinales > Pinaceae > Picea > Picea glauca. The sequence continues at coordinate 9,963 of JZKD02S2300562.1, read as the reverse complement.
GATTGAGTGGTCGAGTGTATAGGATGGTATCCTGTGTACACCAAGAGGTTGGAATTTGTGTGTGTGGACACATGAGTGAAATCTGAGTTGACACATGATGTCTAGATGGATGTGTGCAAGGTTGTGCTATGTGAACAATATGTTGTGCATGCAATTGGTGCACGTAGTTTTGATTTACTTCCGCTGCTTAAGTTTGTATTAAAAGTGAATGTTGCTTTCACTGTTATCAATTGCGTGGTGCGAGTCAAGTTTGGGCTGAGCGTGTTGCTTCAAGAGATATTGTGTGGATTGTTTTTAAAGTAGATTCTGCATAGTGTACTTTTAGTGCAACATTGGTCAATGGTATGTTGGGAATGTTACAGTTTGGTTGAATTAGTGCTCCTGAAGTTGAGGTGGTGTGACGTGGCCCAACCTGGGGTGGTTGGGTACGTTACAAAGTGGTATAAAAGTATGTGCAAGGTGGTAACAAGACTCAGTGGGAGACTGGTTACGTTACAAAGTGGTATCAGAGCTATTGGTTCAACACTGGACTTGTATGGGACAAATATTAGCATGAATAGATGTGTGCGCTAATAATTGGTACTGAACAGTGTAGAGTTTAGTTTGCATGGGAAACCATTGGTGCACGTTATAGAGTGTGATGCACAGAAAGATAGTGATGTGTGGGTGTGTGCACTAGAGTTGGAATGAAAAAAATGGTACAAATTTTTCATGTAGTTGTTGCATGAAACCCTCTAACAAATCTTAATTGCCTACACATTTTGCAGAATCATCGACAATTAGAGCAGGAGAAAGACAATGCAGAAGGTTAAAAAAAAACATGGAAGATGCGCAAATGACTTATAGTCTTGATGATGAATTCAAATATTTGTATGTCAGCTTGGGTGTTGATGGTACATAATCCAAGGTGGAGCACATGGACTTGGTAGAAACTATAAAATTACAGCAGAAAGATGTCCAGAGCTATAAGGATGATAATGAAAGCCTTATGAGAGCCAAGGCATAGCAAGATGACTTCAATGTCAAATTCATGTAGAGATTGGAGAAAATAGATAAGAAGATGGATAAGGAGACAAAGTTGAGTAGATCAAGAAGTTGCAAATCTCATGATGAGGAAAGAAGAGAAGAAAGAAGTGTTGGTATGCATTCTTTCAGGAAAGCGCACAGTAGTTCGAGTCAATCTCCTATCAAAAAGCTTAAGAGAAGAATTGGGTGGACAAACTACGGGGATACATGAACAAGATCAAGCCTCCTACCTTTGAAGGTGAGCAAAAGAAGGAGGAAGATGTGGAGACCTGGTTGTTGGGTATGAGGAAATACTTCCAGCTGCATAATATTATGCACAAGTAGAAGGGAGAATTGTTATCTATCAGTTAAAAGGAAATGCATCAATGTGGTGGGATCAGTATGTGCAAGTGCATCACATTGATGAGAACAAAGTGACTTGGAGAGAGTTTTAGAGGTATTTCCAAAAGAAATACTTAACCAAGTGGTACTATGACAAAAAATGAAGGATTTATTCTAACTCAAGCGTGGGAGCATGACAATAGATGAGTATGAAAGGGGATTTTTAGAGTTGTTGAAATATGTTCCTTTTATCAAGGATGAATAAGTGAAAATTCAAAGGTACTTGAGTGGGTTGTCCTCATTTATCAGTGACAAGATACAGTATGATGACCCTAAGACGTTGGAAGAAGCCATAAGGCGTGCTAAGTGTCTTTATGAGCAAAAAAAGGGAAGACCGACTTTCAAAAAGGCTTGGGAATATAAGATGAAAAGAAAGGTGGAACAAAAGAAGAAGGGAATTAAGCCATCATTTTTCAGAAATACTGCACAAGGAAAGATGACTTTCTAAGAGCCCAAAATGTCGGAAAAAGTGGGACAAAATCCATGGAAACAACCTATGCAATGTTGGGGTTGTAGCGAAAATATATGCACATAGATTTCCCTCAAAGAGTTGATAAGAGATGACTGGGCACAATGTACAACAAGCTGCGACAGTGGACGAAATGGGTAGAAATGTGCCAAGGATTTACGTCGTGTTGGATAAAAAGAAGGATGATTTCCAGTCGCACATGATCAAGGTGGAAGGTAAGATTAACAACCAACCCATTGCTATTTTAATCGACTCAAGAGATAGTCATAGTTATCTAGATCCTAAGATGGTGGAAAGATTCCATATGTCGAGAAGAAAGCTTGGAAAACCTTGGTTGGTGCAGTTAGCTACATGAGCAAACAGGAAAATCAATGATATGGTTAAGGCATGTCCAATGGAGATGAATGGACTGTGCACAAAAGCTAATTTGAATATTATACCTTTGGGCTTGTATAATTGCCTCATTGGTATGGATTGGTTGGATGAGCACCATGTTGTTTGGATTGTTACAATAAGACATTCACTTGTTTGGATGAGCAAGGAAATTTGAGATTAGTTCAAGGAATTCCAAGGGTTGTGGATATCACATATATTTCATCCTTGCAGCTGAAGAAAAGCTACAGGAAAGGATGTCAAGTATTTTCAATGCACTTGGAAGAGACACCTAAGGATAAAGTGCCAAGTATGGAAGACTGCATAGTGTTGAGAGAGTATGAGGATCTCTCTAAAGAGATACCGTGATTGCCTTCGAAAAAAAAGATTGACTTCTCTATAAATATGATGCCAGGAAAAACACCTGTATCCAAGACTCCTTACAGGATGAGTATGCCAAATATGAAGGAGTTGCAAATGCAACTTGAAGAGCTTATGAAGAAGGGGTATATACGCCCAAGTGTTTCACGTTGGAGTACGCCAATTTTGTTCATAAAGAAGAAGGATGGTACATTGAGACTTTGTATTGAATTCAAGCAATTGAACAAGGTAACAGTGAAGAACAAGTATCCTTTTCCAAGGATAGATGACCCATTTGATCAGTTGAGAGGTGCATAAATATTTTTCAAGATAGATATCGTATCTAAATATCACCAAGTGAGAATAAAAGAAGAAGACATCCATAAGACTTCCTTCAAAACAAGTTGTGGTCATTACGATTTCATAGTGGTGCCATTTGGGTTGTCAAATGAACCAATTTTCTTCATGTGTTTAATGAATGGAGTTTTCTGAAATTACTTGGATAAGTTTGTCATTGTATTTTTGGATGACAATCTTATTTACTCAAAGTTTGAGGAAGAGCATGGGAAACACTTGAGGATGGTGTTGCAGGTATTGAGGGAGCATCAACTCTTTGCAAAGTTGAACAAGTGTTCATTTTATCAGAGACAAATTCATTATTTGGGTCATATCATTTCAGAGGAAGGAATAGTTGTGAACCCAACGAAGATCAAATCCATTGAGGAATGGCCAACACCAAGAAATGTCGCAGAAGTGAGATCCTTTATGGGACTAGTAGGGTACTACATAAGGTTTATTGAAGGATTCTCAAAGATTACGCATACAATCACATCCCTATAGAAGAAAGATGTGCGATTTGAGTGGACTCTGAATTGCATAAGGATATTTCAACACTTGAAGAACTTGTTAACAAGTGCACCAATTTTAGAATTGTTGATCCTAACACAGAATTCATTATGTGCACAGATGCATGCAAGGAAGGAATCGATGGAGTCTTGAGTCAGAATGGACATGTAGTGTGCTACAAATCAAGGAAGTTGAAACAACATGAAAGGCTCTATGCTACGTATGACTTGGAATTGGAAGCCATAGTGCATGCTTTGAAGATGTGACATAATTATCTCATGGGTAAAAGATTTGAGCTGAGAACAGACCATTGTGGTTTGAAATATTTGTTTGGACAACCAAGTATGAATGCCAGACAAAGTTGGTGGCTAGAGTTCCTAAGTGAGTATGACTTCGACATAAATCATATCAGAGGAAAAGAGAATAAGGTGATTGATGCACTCAACAAGAGGATGCATGAAATGCATGCTACAACCATTAGCATGTACTAGATATATTTGCACGATAGAATTTTGGAAGTTTCCAGATCAGATTTGCACTATATGGATATAAACATGAATTTACAACAAGGTATGTTTCAACTGAAGTGAAGGTTATGAGTTGAGAAAGGATGAGATCCTCATGTATAAACACAGAGTCTATGTGTCGAATGATCAAGAGTTGAATAACCTATTTTTTTCAAAGATGCAGAACTTTCCTTATGTTGGACATCCAGGTTACTAGAAGACCATTGTCGCAGTCAAGAAACAATACTTTTGGCCAGGTATGAAAAAGGAAGTTGTGGATTTTATTACGAGATGTCTTGAATGTCAGAAGGTTAAGACTGAGAATAGACATATAGTTGGTTTTCTACAACCCTTTCCTATTCCTAAATGGAAGTGGGAAGTTGTGACCATGGACTTCATAACTAAGTTGCCTAGGACCGCTAAGCAACATGATTCTATTATGGTGGTGGTGGAAAAACTTACTAAAGTTGTCCATTTTGTTCCCGTGAAGTCAACTTACAAGGCACCTGATGTTGCTGAGATATACATGTGCAAAGTTTCTAAGTTTCATGGTGTACCTAAGACAATTGTGTCTGATAGAGATTCCAAGTTCACTTCAAACTTTTGGAAGGAGATATTCAAAGGATTTGGAACAAATATGAATTTCAACACAACATATCACCCTGAGTCGGATGGTCAGGCCAAGAGGGTAAATAAATTGATTGAAGACATGTTGAGGATGTATGTGATGGATAGGCCATCAAAATGGGAAGACTACCTTCATTTGGTAGAAAGTGGAACATGCTAGTGAGTTGGGACAACCAAGTAGAATGCACAGTAGTTGGGCTAGATTTGCTCCGGGAAATGGAGGAGCAGATGGTAAAGATAAGGAATAATTTAAAGGCTTCCCAAGACATGTAGAAAAAATGAATAGATAAAAGCAGAACCCACCCGAGCATGGATCAGGTAACATGCAGTACCCACTACCTCTACCCAAAATTCTTTCCCTAACCCGACACCACTGAGCATGCACCTTACTTTTTCCATCAACGTCTTGTTCATCCTTTCTGCAAATCCATTCTATTGAGGTGTATATGGAGTAGTATTCTTCCTTTCTATACCACACTTCTTACATAATTCTTCAAATTCATTCTCGCAGAACTCTCCACCATTATCCGTCCTTAGCACCTTAATTTTTTTCTCTGTTTGATTCTCAACAAGAGCCTTGAACTCTTTAAACATGTCAAAGAATTCATATTTCTTCCTGAGGAAATATATCCTAGTATTCCTCAAGAAGTCATCTATAAAAGAGACATAGTACATGAGTTTTCCCAATGATGGAACCGACACAGGTCCAAACACATCATTGTGCACTAGCTATAAAATTTTGTCTACCCTCGTTGCACTAGAGGGGAATCTTACCCGATTCTACTTCCCGTATACACAATGTTCACATAAATCAAAATCCAAAGAGCAGTTAGATATACCCTCAACCTTACCTTTACTATGTAGCAGTTGAAAACCCTTCTCTCTGATATGCCCCAATCTTTAATGCCACATCATAACCTTTTCTCCAGAGACTGTAGGAGTTCTTTCATCTTCAACTCCAATATCAGGAATAATGGAACTATTACACCCATCACTAATAGTGCTTCCTTGCATATTTACAGAGTTCCAAACCGAAATCCCTTCATCAACACCATTGCTCCTCGATCCATCCTACATGTTTCCTTTTCAAATATTGTTTTTACCTCTGCATCATGCTTACATAAATCAAATTTATGGCTAATCCTAGGATGTGTAGAACACCAGATAGTGTTCTAATCCTTCCATCTATGAGCCTCAACTTGAATTTTCCTCATCCTATGATTCTAGTTTTCGATTCATCACCGAGGAAAATATTACCTCCATCATACCTTTCATATTCACAGAACCACTCCATGTGGGGATTCATATGAAAGGATGCACCCGAGTCAACGAACCATGCCTCATGATTTGCATGTGTGCTTGAAGAAGTCAAGTACACATCCCCTCCTTCCTTGGAGGTTTTTTCTTCTGTATAAGGAGCTTCTTTAGATCCCTTCTTTTTCTCAACTTTGGATCTACATTGCTTCTTGTAGTGCCCTTCTTTTCCACATCTCCAACATAAATTTACAAACTTTCCGGGAGATTAGATCTACCCTTAGACTTAGATCTCCCACTTGAGGACTTAGATCTATTTCTTTCTTGGGAATGTCCTCTTGCAAATAATGCATCTGTGCTCTGTCCTTCCATGTTCTTCTATCTCATCTCCTTCGACAACAAGGATGAGACCACTTCATCAAACTTCAAGGCAGTTGTATTACTACCTATGGCCACAACCAGACTATCCCACGAGTCTGGTAAAGATCATAGTAAATTGATACACTTATCTTCATCTAAAATTTTAATCTCGACACATACTAACTGACTTACCATAGTATTGAAGGTGTTCAAATGCTCTGCCACCGAGTCTCCATCTCTCATTCTCAGGTTATACAACATCTTTCTCAAGAATAGTTTATTTACTAGGGACTTAGACTGATACAACTTCCCCAACTTATCCCATAAATCCTTGGTCGTAGCTTCCTCCGACACATTCAGTAATACTGAATCTGAGAGATACAATTGGATTGTGCTCTTTGCCTTCCGATCTATCTTTTTCCAGTCATTTGTTGAAGTTCCTGTAGGTGCAATACCTGGATCCACCACGATCCATTGATCTCTGTCCACCAACAGATCTTCCATATTGAGCTTCCACAACCCAAAACTTTGCCCATTAAACTTCTCGATCTCTATTTTTGAACTTCTCGCCATTTCTTTTCATGTGAAAAATCAATACCACATATCTGCCACTGTAACAAGTCTTATTACAGTCCCGAGCCAAACCCCTGACCACAAAGGCATCCCCCTAAAGAAAAAAATTGCTCTAATACCTAATATAGATTTTAACCTTATACAATATTTTACTGCAAACAGATTTTCAATAAAAGGACAGTAAAGATACAATGGAAAATACACACATTACATAGAGATTTTTCCCCATGGAAACCTAAACTGGGAAAACCAACATATTCTATACTCATTCACATCATACATTGTTTACAATACAATATACATATAGGAGCCAACAACATCCAAAACCCTTATCCAATGACCTTGATTAGTCAACAACACTAATACCTTAACCAAAAATAGAAAACCATCGGTGAAAAACCATGTGCCGAAAAACTGCCCATAANTAAGAGGTTGCATTTATGTATTAGTTAATTAACACCTTACTTATGTGCCTCAATGTTTTTAAAAGTTAAAAGTTTTAAAAATACCATTAAATAGAAGTATAAATTAATTATATTTAGCAATTTCATAAAACAATTTCAATAATTATTTTTTAAGTTTGGAAAGACAATTTCCAATAATGTTTTTAAAAAGTTGAAAATTTAATATAAAATGTTTTTATAGAGTTGTATGATGGAGTTAAAGGGATATTGGGTATCTTGGGGATTACTATAGGGGGTTGAAAGTGTTCTTTTGGTCTTGGAGTAAGACTTAAAACTGTTTTTCATTAGTTAAGAATTTGTTTTTCTTTGAATAAGGAAATATGTTAACAACCCAAAAACTAAAAACATATGGGAGTGAAAATCTATCTCCTTATCACCAATAGATTATTTCAAATAAAAAAAATATTTTTTAGTAATCATTATGAATCAACCTACATTTTTCTTATTCACAATTGAGTTAAGATAGATTTTACTACCTTTTAAAAACAAAAATAAAAATATATAAATTTTATAATAATTTTTTTTAATAAAATCGCCCAACAATATTACATGAGTATAAAAGGTTTAGGTTGGAATGAAACCACGAGGATAAAATGTATTCTGTTCTACCCAAAATTATCCTTCATCATACTTTTAACCTTTTAGTGGGTTGGGTTGGTAAATGAACAAGATGTTCATAAAATTTTGGAATAATCAAACTGGTCAACACATTTGGAAGAGTGTCCATCTTATTTTTCTAATTATCAACTCTTCGTTTTGTAGTTCCTTCACCGTATTCTGNATATTTCGCACCAACCACTCTTATGTATGCATTTAATAACTCTTTTGATAATTCTAAATGGATAAATATTAATATGAAATAGCTTGGATTAATTGAAATGGGTAACCCCTTGGACCTCCTTTACCCCCCTCTCTTATGGAATCATAACCCCCCATCATTATCGTCCCTCTCATATCGTAGCCAACGATTTGTTTTCTATTAATTACTTTCAATGTACAAAATACATAACTCATCCCTTGGCCATATTGATCATTATAGGCTCTCCAGACAAGAACATATAGGCTCACCAACTTAAATCATATTTTCACAATTATATTATAATTTACGGGGACTAAAAGTGAGGATGTTACATTTTGCTTACATGCCATTTTGGGTTGCACCATCATTACAACAATAATGTATATGTCACACTCAATGATAGAATTAAATATGACATAGTTTAATTGTACGAAAAATTTGAACGATGAATCCTCACATATGGAGAAATTTGAACAATACCATTTGAAACATTACTGAGATTAATTAGCTCCCACTAAAATATTTAGGGGATGACTTCGTGACAAAAGATGTTTGTGGGGCTACATGGTGTATTAGTTGTAGCTAGTAAGTGAAATGGAAGGGGATTGTGAGAAAATATGTAATCAAGACATTGATAACCAACAAAAAGCCAACATCCAAAGCCCCCGATGATAATGGAACTGGGAGAATCACTATAACAAAAGTGACCAACAAGGGGAACCACATCACTAAGAGGTTGCATTTATGTATTAGTTAATTAACACCTTACTTATGTGCCTCAATGTTTTTAAAAGTTAAAAGTTTTAAAAATACCATTAAATAGAAGTATAAATTAATTATATTTCGCAATTTCATAAAACAATTTCAATAATTATTTTTTAAGTTTGGAAAGACAATTTCCAATAATGTTTTTAAAAAGTTGGAAATTTAATATAAAATGTTTTTATAGAGTTGTATGATGGAGTTAAGGGGATATTGGGTATCTTGGGGATTACTATAGGGGGTTGAAAGTGTTCTTTTGATCTTAGAGTAAGACTTAAAACTGTTTTTCATTAGTTAAGAATTTGTTTTTCTCTGAATAAGGAAATATGTTAACAACCCAAGAACTAAAAACATATGGGAGTGAAAATCTATCTCCTTATCACCAATAAATTATTTCAAATAAAAAAAATATTTTTTAGTAATCATGATGAATCAACCTACATTTTTCTTATTTACAATTGAGTTAAGATAGATTTTACTACCTTTTAAAAACAAAAACAAAAATATATAAATTTTATAATAATTTTTTTAATAAAATTGCCCAACAATATTACACGAGTATAAAAGGTCTAGGTTGGAATGAAACCACGAGGATAAAAAGTATTCTGTTCTACCCAAAATGATCCTTCATCATACTTTTAACCTTTTAGTGGGTTGGGTTGGTAAATGGACAAGATGTTCATAAAATTTGGAATAATCAAACTGGTCAACACATTTGGAAGAGTGTCCATCTTATTTTTCTAATTATCAACTCTTCGTTTTGTAGTTCCTTCACCGTATTCTGGTTTCCTCAATCCCATAACCCTGAAGGCGTTTCTTAAATATTGGGAATTGTACTTAATTGATAATCAGAATCTGAGATAGAAGAACATCGACATCCAGACAAAAGGAGCTCAGAAAGTGTCAAATCATACTGTGCAGATGCCCTGTGCAACCAGCATATGATCTGCAAAATGCCACTGGCAGTCTACATCAGGCAACAGGAACACAGGCCTGTCAAATCTTAGTATGCAAAATGACCTTTGCAAAAATTAATTTATTTCTTATTGCACTTTAACAACTGGACCCCGACTCCGAGGGGGCATGGATGGATGGCCTGTTCTTCCTTCTGTCCATTTCGGAATTAATTATTTACAGTGTCTGTACATGGTCATAAAGAAATGA
>JZKD02S2300550.1:396636-412078 GCA_000966675.3 Picea glauca | reverse complement strand
TAACTTACCCAAACGGGGCCCACATGACTTTTGGCGCTTCATCTCCTAGGGTTAGGTTTTTGGATGTATATGACTTTTGGAATTCTTGTCTATTGTAAAAAGGCCTCTATAGCCTTATTGAAATCATCTTCTCACGGATGCGAGTAGCAGCCACATCTCTTCTCAGAGATAAGCTACCAGCGCCTTAGCTAGTTTATTTGCATTCTGTTTGTAAGCATATTTCAGTCATTTGTTATTAATGAAATGAAATCTTATTTCCACTGCATCTCTGCGTTTATGTGTATTTCTGTATTTCATTGTGTTCCTACATAAATCCAGATCAAGCATGTGTGAATGCCATTATTGGCCTCTAAGTCAATTAGCCGAAGGTCATCTATTAAACTGTTGAAGTCGCCAGAGTCTCGATCCAGTCGTCGTGATCCTCCTTTTTTTTCCTCCAGGCTGTGGATGATATTAAAATTTCCCCCCACTATCCATATATGGTATTGTGTGAGGCTGGAAAAGTAACTTAGGCTTCTAAGGAAGGCCTGTTTATCTCTTGGAGTGGCCGGTCCATAGACGCTTTTTAGATGTCCTGGCTTGTCAGAGCCAATGAGTCTATAATTGGCTGTTATAGACCATCTGGTGGTACAAAAGTTTTCCAGCAAGGAAGTGTTGGTGTTCCAGAGGATAGCCAGTCCTCCAGCCGTTCTTGCAGCATCGATTGAGACCACTCCTCCTTGCTTCCAGTAATAAGGGAGTAGTCGATTAATGTCTTCTGACGTACATTTTGTTTCCTGTAACATCACAACATCCGGTGCTTCTGCTATGATCAGATCTCGTAGCAGTTTTTGCTTGCTACATCCGTTGAGGCCTCTGATGTTCCAAGATATGATTTTCATGATGATTGAGGGGGGGGGGGGGGGGGGGGAAGCTATCCGAGATCAGGTGAATCTGCCCTGAATTTACCATAAAGCTTTCGATTTCCTGTATGAGCTTATTTGTTGATTTCCTTCCCTGTTTTTTCTCATCCTTTTGAGCTTTATTTGGGTTTTTTGTCTGACTACCCTGGATGCCCAGGGCTTTGCTGGCTCGGGCTGAGGATCCTGTAGAGGAGTTGAAGAACACATTGTGCACCTTCCTGAGTTGATCCCTGGGTATAGTATAAATTTTTTGATGCCTAAAGGCATGCTCAAGGTGCTCCAAATCCACTCCAGCTAGGTCATGTTCTTCCACCTCCATTTCCTCATCCCCATCGTCTATCTCCTATTGTTCAGGCGGATCCCTCATCGGTCCCATGGGGGGAGGTTATGACTCATTACTCTTCGCTGGTTGTTCAACCTCTAGGACCTTAGTTTGAGATGTCGTATGCTGGGGCAGTGGATTCATATGTGCTGGGTTTGAAAATTCTTTTGGGTTATCTTGTAAAATTGCAAACTTATTGCTAGTGGAAGGATCTCTACTTACCTGAGCCAGTTGCTTTCTGCCTCCCTGTCGTCTTCGCCCTGCCTGTTGTGTGAATCCTTCCTTGTCCTTGCCGTTTTCTGGATTCCCCTCCTTGCGAGTCATGTTGAGTGGGCATTCCTGGAAGAGATGTCCATGCTCATGGCATTTCCTGCAGTGGAAGGGAATATGTTCATAATCAATGGTTTGAGTCCAATCCTCATCATGATACTCCAGCATAATAGACCCCGGAAGTGGCTTGGCTATGTTCAGATAAACATAGATTCTTGCATATGATGTGTAGCATCTCTGCTTCGTTGCTTCGGAGGACTTAACATAAATAACAATGGTGTTGCCTATGCCCGCTAGAACTTCCTCCAACCAGAATTCCTGGGGAAGAGAATATAGCCTGATCCAGACCGACGCATGGGTGAAGTCCTCCTTTTCGGGGCTAAACTTTTCTGTCCAGAATCTCAAGAAGAGTCCCACCGAGTTGTAAAAATAGGGTCCTCCATCAAAGATATGGTTTCTATCTTCTAGGTTGTGGAGGATGATCGTGAAGAAACCCTTCGATCCTAGTTGGAGATCGTATTGACATTTTGGTCTCCACCAGTACTGTATCCATTTGACCAGATCATGCTCCGAGGGCCATAGCCCTAGAAACTTTCCTACCAAGGCATTATCTCTCATGTATTGTTTCTGCTCCTCTATAGGAGGCGAGTTTATGACATATTTTGGGGCCTGTGGAGCTTGCAGAATGCACTTACCGGGGATCCAAGGGGCCGAGGCGCTTCCAGAGATGTTTTCCTTAGCCAAATCCATATCCATGTCCCAATCCTTGAATTTCCCTTCGACCAGCAGCTGCGCGCGCATATCTGGAGGTGTTTCAAAGGTCGGCCTCTTCACTCTGGTTGCCGGATCTTCATTAGCCGTGAATCGGCTGTAGGAGCCACCATTTGGCACCCCCTCCTGGCGATACGTGAGCCCCTACGGGGCCGTCATCTTGTGGGCACAGTCCTCTGCGGCTATCAGTGCCTAAACCCTAGTTTCATAGCTTGATGTCATAGAGAGACAAAATTTTACCACTAGCATAGTTTAGACTTAAATCTTAAATTTTTGAATTGGGTGACATTTAATTATGGAATTTGTTTTAAAAATACTTAACACATTACTCTTCCTAAGGCCATCTAGGTTCATTCCTCTATCATCAAAAATGCGATGTGCCCTTCAGGATGCACTAGGTGCTCCAAGGGTGCCACTTGCATCATTTGTTCCCTTGCACAATGTGCCCTTCAGCATGCACTACATGCTCCAAGGGTACCACTCGCCTCAATATGTTTCCTTTCCTTGACGTGCCCTTCAGGATGCACTACGTGCTCCAAGGGTGCCTCTCACCTCTTGACTAACTTGGTAGACATCAATAACCCCTGGAGTCAACACTTCACCAGGTGAACTTGTGGGAGACTATGGGCCTCTAAGGAATAAGGCCCCCACCTTATTGCACACCCCTTAGAATCATCGTGAGCAATTGTCGTAGTTTTCCCTCATAGCATCGTAGGTCCTCTCGAACTAGGTAATCGTTAACCTACAATTCAAGCCACAATGGGAGTGCTAGTAGGCTGTGGCAGGGCTGCTATCCACACCTCTCCCTCAACATCTTTGGTAGTCATGCATGACCCCTTTACTCCACATGTGAGTCTAGTCGGCAAGCTATCGTCAGCTTGCACCATCAACGAATCATGTTAGAATATATCCATATCATATCATCTAATCAGAAGCACTAAAATCACAGTAAAACAATCAAACCCCAATGGTACACTTCCCAACTCGATCCAGAGTCTAAGGGGTTCCATCGATGCCTTGGCATCCCCTAGGTCCAAAATCCTGCACACGCAATAAACCAAGTCAATAGCACCTGTCTATGTCAAAGTGCTAAAACAACATGTCATCAACCTATAACACCTCATAATCAAAATCAAAATTTTTAACAGCATAATCATCCGGATCACCTGTGAGCAAGTGTCCTCAAAGAATAAGTTCACTCAGTGTGTCAGAGCGGGATGTTACATACACCCCCTCTTGGTCTAAAATTTGTCCCAAAGTTTCACAGTATATATGCCAAAATAAAGTGTATCATAGTATCATATGTCTATCTATCAAACAAAAATGGAAACTGCTGGCGCATATCATATGTGTCCTCCCAGGTCGCCGAGTGCGGACTATAATTATTCCACTGGACCTTGACCTGATTTACTGTTCGATATTGTAGTTGTCGAACGTGATGATACAGTATGCAGACTGACTCAGCCATGAGCACCCCCTCATCTGATACTTGCAAGGAAATCATGTCAATAACATGTGTAGGATCAAAAATATAATGTCTCAAAACAGATACATGAAAAACATCGTGCATATGCCTCAAAGAATCAGGCAAGGCTAGTCGATAAGCCATGAGCCCCTTTCTCTCCACAATATCGAAAGATCCCGCGAACCTAGGAGAGAGTTTATATTCCTTCCCAAACTTGATTGAACTCTTATGCAGTTTAACCCACAAGAAGACTCGATCGCCGACCTCGTAACTATAGTCGACATGGTGCGCATCGACATAACTCTTCTGTCGATCCTACACTTCTTTAATCCTTTGTCTTATTGTTTGCATTTTCTCTTCCATTTCTTGGATTTCTTATGGTCCCACCAGAACCGTACCCTCAAGCCGATCCCAACTCAAAGGCATCCGACATGGTCACCAATAAAGAAACTCGAAAGGTGCCATCTTAATGGTGCTCTGGTAACTTTTGTTGTAAGCGAACTCCACTAGTGGCAAGAATTCTTCCCAACGCTTTTGTTGGTCCATCATGTACATGCGCAACATGTACTCTAAGGCTTGGTTCATTCGTTCAGTCTTCCCATCAGTCTCCGAGTGATACGCAGTACTAAAGTTAAGTTGGGTTCCCAAGGCCTCTTGGAAAATCATCCAAAATCGTCCAGTAAATATCGATCCTCGATCAGATATAATCCTCATAGGCACGCCATGCAGCCTCACAATATCACTGATGAAAAATCTAGCTATGTCAGGTGCCTAATACATCATACGCAAAGGAATAAAGTGAGCACTCTTCGTCAGAGTGTCTACTACTACAAAAATCACGTCATGTTTCCTTGTCATCAGTGGCAATCCAACTATAAATTCCATCAAAATAAGCTCCCATTTTGATTCTGGAATAGCATGTGGTTGTAGTAATCCTGTTGGGTGTCTATGTTCAACCTTTACCTATTGACATTCTATGTTGACATTCTAGTCATCTGGCCACATAGTTGACTATGTCAGCCTTCATTCCCTTCCAGAAAAATAAGGGTTTAAGGTCTTCCCTCATCTTCATGACTCCTGGGTGAGCCATGTAAACTACTCTATGAGCCTCACTTAGGATCAACATCCTCAATTCCTCATTCGGTGGTACGTAGATCTGATTTTTAAACCTCAATAATCCATCGCTATCAAACGAAAATCCTTCAAATCGTGGTACCATCATTGTGTTTTGTCCGATAAAACTCTCGACCTCTTTGTACCAGTCATCATCACGTTGTAAAGTTAGAATCTTTTCATGTAGATTCTTCTGAAGAGGAAGCACCGAAAATATGCGCGGTCTCCGACTCAATGCGTCTACCACTCGGTTCACTGTGCCTTTTATGTAAGTAATCTCAAAGTCGTAGTCGCTAAGCAATTCTGACCAACGTCGTTGCCGCGCGTTCAGGTTGCTTTGCATAAATATGTGTTGTAGTCGACAATGGTCAGTCTTTAGTTCAAATTTTCATCCAACAAGGTAGTGTCTCCAAACCTTCAAGGCATATATGATGGCTAACAACTCCAAATCATGCGTCCCGTAGTTCTCCTCATGCCTTCTCAGTTTCCTCAAAATGTAAGCAATCATTCGTTCATATTGCATCAAGACTCCACCTAAGCCTTCCTTGGATGCGTCGGTGCATACCAAGAAGGCTACATCCATGTCAAGGACCTTTAGTATTGGTGTTGTTTCCAACAGTCCCTTGAGCCTACGAAATGATTTCGTGCATTTCTCAATCCAAACAAAATTATTGTTCTTCTTCTACAACTCTGTGATTAGATTTTCTATCTTCTAAAACCCCTCGACTAACCGTCGATAGTATCCTGCTAAACCCATGAAGCTACGCACTTCTGGGAAATTCGTCAGTGCAACCCACTCCATAATAGCCTCGACCATGGTTGGATCCATGGTGATGCCTTCACCGGAGATGACATGCCCTAAGTAGTGAATCTTCTATTGATAAAATGAGCATTTGGACAACTTCTGATACAATTTGTGCTCTCGCAAACACTGTAGTACCAATCACAAGTGCTCATCATGATCCTCTATCTTCTGAGAGTAAATCAAAATATCATCAATGAATACTTGGACAAACTTATCCAAGTACTTGTGGAACACCCCGTTCATCAAACTCATAAATACCCCAGGGGTGTTTGTTAGTCCAAACGATAAAACAGTAAACTCATAATGTCCAAACCTCATCTTAAAGGTAGTCTTAGGGACGTCATCCTCCTTGATCCATAACTGGTGATACCCTGATTGCAAATCGATATTGGAGAACACTGTCACGCCCTTTATTGATCAAACAGATCATCAATCCTCGACAACGGATATTGATTCTTGATCATGGCCTTGTTCAATTGATGGTAGTCAATGCAGAGCCTCCACGACCCATCCTTCTTTCGGATGAAAATAACAGGCACACCCCACAGTGACATGCTTAGACGTATCAGTCCTAGGTCCAACAAATCCTTTAGTTGCATTTTCAACTCTTATAACTCCGGGGTCGACATCCGATAAGGCATTCTTGCTATTGGTTCTGTCTCCAGTTTTAGGTATAAGGTAAACTCCAATTCCCTCTTCGTCGGCATCCCAAGTGACTCCTCTGGAAACACATCCACAAACTATCTCACCAATGGAAGGTGTTCTAGACCTTTCACTACTCCCTTCTTGTTTAACGTAAGGATCGCATAAAGATTGCACCCCTTGCGCATGCTCTTCCGAGGTTGCAAGGAAGAGATGAACCTTAGGGAAAATCCCTGGTTCCAGCCTACAATCACACATCTATTTCCCTCATCATCGACCAAGCTCAATTGTTTTTTCTTATAGTTTAGTATCACCTCATGTGATTCCAACCAATCCATACCAATGATGACATCATACGATCCTAGGATCATGACGTATAGGTTGGCCCTTGTGACAAA
Organism: Picea glauca; assembly: GCA_000966675.3. NCBI lineage: Eukaryota > Viridiplantae > Streptophyta > Pinopsida > Pinales > Pinaceae > Picea > Picea glauca. The sequence continues at coordinate 405,390 of JZKD02S2300550.1, read as the reverse complement.
CTCTTCTAGGTTAAGGATACATCTCGTAACCTTTTCTCCAACCTTTTGTTTGGCTCCTGAAGCCATCTTGACGAAGCTAAACTCATCCTATTTGACTGCCTTTACCTTAATCCTTTTTAGCATTGCACCAGAAATGAAACTCTTGGTAGCACCGAGATCTATCAAAATACTAAGGGTCTGGTCAGCGACGGTACCTGTTGTCTCGAGCACAGTCGACTGATGCTCTGCCTAGTAGTTATTCACCACCATATGAATCCAATGGGCCTTGCCCATATCTCCCATGGTAGTGGGTCCAGTTGATCCAGATGCTCTAGTCCTCTCCATAGGTCAGTCGCACTAGTAGTGTGGCTCCCCACATGTCCAACACCCCTTCTTCGACCCAGTCGTCCTGGTACCCGAAGTAGAAGATGACGGCCCGTCGGCTTAGAATCCTGGTCTATTCTACTGAATAGGCCTAAACTGCTACTTCTGTGGTCGATGCTGCTATTGATGTTGTGGTCCCCGATAAGATGTCCACTGATGAGGTGTCATTCGTCAAGGTGTAGTGAAGGTGGATCCCCTCTGGGAGCCATGAAATTCTTGTGTATGTCTGGCTAGTGTCTGATGCTGTTGTGCTCCAGATTACACCTGCCATACTGGTCTCACTGAGGTTCTGGTCTGACCCCTGTTGATAAGATCCTCCTCTACTATGAGGGCCTTCTGGATGACAACATGTAAGGTTTGAGGCCTTAGAATCCTAACCTTTTCACGTATGTTTCCGTTAGGTTCTAACATGAACCTGTTGACCTTAAGTTTCTTATTGTTAAGTTGTAGATCATACCGGAGCAGCTCCATAAAATGGGCCTCGTACTCGGGCACCGTACGACCACCTTGTTGTAAGGTGTTGAACTCATTGAGCTGACGCTCAATGAATTCCTTTGAAACATACCTCTCTCGAAACTGTTCCTCGAACAGTTCCCGTGACATGTCTTTGACGACCACTTTCAGTTGCGGTAGGAGTGTCTTCCACCATAGAAGAGCGCTCCCCTTTAGTTGAAATACCACCATGCATACCTTCATGTTGGAGGTATAATCGCGAAGTGAAAATCACATCGCCATGTTCTCCAACCATGCCTCAGCGGCTGCGTCGTCCAAGGCACCAAAGAACTCGGGAAATTTGACCTTCTCAATTTCACGGTGAACGCTATCAATACCGAGCAGAGCACATGGTGGAACCTCAGTGGGTGTCGGTGCCCTGACCTCATCTCTTTCCAAATGGTTGATTAGTGCCTCAGACATGCACTGAAAAAATCTCATCATTCTAACTACGTCACCAACTTCTATCTGTTCCTGTCCGAGAACCTGCTCATCTCCCTGGGGGTTAGACCCCTTAGGCATGGATGCTACTGGAGGTGTCGTGCCTCCTCCCCTAGCACCCTGTCTCTGCCTTCGCGGTGTCCTCTAACCATGATTAACTGCATGAATACAAGTCAACTCAATTAGTAACATTAAAATCAAATCTTACCAGTGAAAGCCGTAGCGATCCCAAGTTGTGGGTTGAAACCGCTCTGATACCATATGTAACGAACCTCCCATTCGGTTATGACAACAAGCCTCACATAACAAGTGCAATTTTTTTTTATTTTATATTTTTGTGTGTGTAGGAAGGTAATAATGACATTATACGCAACATCGCAACACGACGACGAACACCATGCATGCAAAACAACAACATAACGACCTAACATAAAATCACATCAAGCACCTGGAATCAATGTACGTCATTCAGCCGACGAAGAATAAGAATCACTACCCGCCCTTCCTACCCTACAATGGTTAAGACCTCTAGGACACATAAGCAATGCTCAAGCCTAGGTTCCCATCGATTTTGACCATTTAAGGTATCAGGGCTGGCGATTGTTCTGAGGAACAAGGAGGTGTCTACATCCCACCCACACAATCTATCCAAGAAATTAGATAATCTACAACATCAATAATCCTCCATTTCATCATTCTATTTTTCATGGCGCGAGAGGTAAATAACCGACAACCATTCATTAGATTGACGCTTCATGGCGATCAAGAAGTAAAATCTAAACATTATGCAATACATCATTCAATACCTTAAATTTTCATGCACGTAAGAAATAAACTAAGTTTAAACCATCACTCAAGAAAAAAATTAAACAATCAGAAACTAAATATCTACATCCATCATCGATTACATACAATTTAGTGAGCACAAAGAGTCAACTCAATGAGTCCTAATTCCATTATGGAGTTTTGTGCGAGCAACAGGTCTCGTTTACATTAACTATTTGACACAAATGAGATCTCTAGCCACTTAATTAACCTCAGGCATCGTTAATCAGTGCACACGGCCAATTTATTAACTACATCACTCATAGATAATGCAAGTCATGGCACTAGGGAATCCACCCATAATTCGTGGTGAAAAATTTAATTACTATTCCGAACAGAATTGTACAAAGTCAACAACTTATCAGTAACATAAATGTCATGCAAAATTTTATAGAAGAACCAACTAATAGATGATAAAGGTGGTTTTATTTCTACTATAATTCTTGGTCAACTTATTCATTTAATAAATAAAACTATATGTTCATGAGGGTGTTCATTCTACTAATCCTTATCACCTAGCTAATTTAGAATAATTAAGGTAAACTTGTTGGACCTTTTTTTAAAATATAAAAGAGGACATTGTTAAACTTTATATAATGATAATATTAATTTAGGAGAGGGGTGGACTAAAGAGAAGTAAACTGGAAGAATTTATTTGTCACTATAAATTAAAATGGGAACACTAGAATCAGTTTTAAAAAGGGCATTGATAAAAACACAAACAACTTTTAATAAATAAAACTATTGCACAATTCCTTATATTGAAACAACAATAGAAACAAAGGCACCAACTCCGACTTCGATATTGAGATGAATCCAAGACATTGAAGGGATTTCAAGAACATAAATACACAACAACAAATAGCCACACATATGTTCAACCTTAAATTACCCCGATTTTCATGCGAGCCATCTCCTGGTAGCACGCTAACCCAAGGCATTGGATAATACATGTTGAGCAACAATAATAACTTTCTGAGTAATACTGTGCATGAATCCTTTAAAGTCGGAGTGAAAAGCACAAGTCAAATTGAAGTCTATGCCTAAAATATGAGTGCAATTATCCAAGTCTAAGCGAGTAAAAACAAGTGTAAGTTGAGGACTGTGCTTACAAATCTAAGCGCACAAGTGTTAAGTCCGTGTGGGTAAGATCTGTGCATCTAAATCCAATTTAATCCAAATCGCAATCATACTAGCCATTAACATTAATAAATCGGTAAATAATATAAGGTAGAATGATACTGTTAAATACTGATGCACAAATAAATCTCAACCTGTCATCTAGCTGTATTGACCAAACCAAAAACAAGTTATCAATAAAATTAAAGAAATCGGTTGGGACAAGATAGGGTCTTTAAAGCAGGGCGATTTCCAAGCTGCTGGTTAGTTGTACAAGGCAAGTACCCAAATTAGGTAATTACTTATGGTGATATCCTCAGGAAGTCGCTACATAGCGAAGATAGCACTACTTGCTTACATTAAGGCAACAATCACTTAGGAATGGGCATAACACACATCTAGAGAATCGCCACCATTCACACATGCGCCCACCTAGCATGTTATTCCCAACCCAACACATAGGCAAACGAAAAAAAAATGCAGGAAGGTATCTCGTGGACGCAGGAAAAGGTAAAAGAAAACTCAGAGAAGAAATCATGGAACAATGCTATCCTAAAGGCCTGTAGCTCCAAATCGTAAATGGAAGTCAATTGCGAAAACAAAAAATTGGGTTTGAGGTTATCGAACCCAATCTCTAATCTCAAATCCCAATCAAGTCTCAATGAAATGCTACCTACATAAAGCACCAAGGAGAGCTCAAGGTCCCAGTCAACAACTAGTGCAATCAACGCAAGCCACAAGAAGGGAAGGCCATGTGTCACAATTTTGAAAAACGTGTCAACTACCAGAAAAATAAAAATAAAAAGGGGCAAAACATGGCCAACCACTCACAAAATAAAAACAAAATGCAGCCCAAGATCATCGTCTAGAGGTTTGACCCTGCAGCCTATCCAGCACCAACAATTTCGCCTTCACACATTACCAATCCACCACATACGTCCAACCCCCAATAAGAGTCAAAAAAGAAACGCAGGCAGCAAACATAATAAAAAACATAGGTAGAAATTTGATTTAGACATATGAATTTAAGCATAAAAATCGAGCAGGGTAGAGGGACGGATTTCTTGTGCAACGACAAATTACAGTCAAAAAAATCATACCATTACACTAAAATCAGTGAAAAATTCCTAAAACAAGGCAGGTAAAATTGTCATTGGGAGGTGATAAAAAAAATGCAGAGTGGAATCACAAGGGGGTGCATTAAGCACAGAGATAACTAGCTCGGAAAACATTTAAACGCAGAGTCAACTAGGGAATAGGAATTATAACAGCGACATAAGCATACAATACAAAAAGGCACAAAGACCATCAATCGAGCACAAGCAACCACTGGGTAGATAGCTATTAGGTGCGTCCTTCGCATATCATCCTCGCACAGAAAAGTAGGGCATTGAGATCCATAGGTCTTTTAACGCTAAGGCGACGATCGTAGATCAGGCTCCTGGCTAACTGCTCAGGCAAGGACTGAAGAGTTAAGGACAAAAGGCAACAACCATTAAGGACACAATCAGTCGCAACCAGGTGGTCAAGACATGTGGGAAAAACAAGGCCATAGGAGACAACAACCATTGAGCTAAGCTAAGAAAAGTTTCCATCATTAACTTAAAAAGACATCAGTTTACCTTTCCAATGAATAAGTAGATCCAAACATAAGTCCTAATACAATCTACCAAACAAAATGAAGAGAGTGTACTGTTGCCTGATCGCCTGCTCCAAGTGTCATCCGCGCGCTCCGTGCAACTCTGGCTTGTCGAGTGGAGAGACTTCACTGGTACCTCCCAGCTAATGCTAGGGGTACTCTTCTTCCCCCTTAACCCCCCTAAGCCACAAAGGGGCAACACAAAGTATCCAAAGATTTCAACGAGCTCCCAGCTCGCCTCGCAAGGCCGAGCTACCACTCTTCTCCGAGCTGGGTATCCCCAACTCCCACATGTAAATCAATCATGTAGATAATTATGCAACGTAACATTACATAAACAGAAGATCCCCCTTTTATCCTTCTCCCTCCTTCATTATATAGAGTTTCGAACTCCCTTTCTTTCCTAAAATCTCATTTAATTAAATTTTTAAAAATAAATTCCTAAAAATTATTCTTCGTACAAGTGTCCCCCATCCCCTACATTCCTGCATTATTTAATTTCTTTAATTAGTTAATTATCTTATTTCCCTCACCCACCTAGAGTTACTCCTAGAATCACTCCTAGGTGTCCCCAAATTCCCTTACAGGTTTTAAAGGCTTTCCCTTTTATTAATTTGCTAATTCAGTTTAAATTAGAAAGCTCTTAAATGGTAGATTCTTTACTAAGTTGACTTTCCGCTTTTTTTGTTTTCCTTAAGTTCCCCTTTTTCCCTTTTTATGTTTACCTCTTTTCCTAGTTCCTAATATTTTAGATTCTCCCTCTTTCCCCTTTTTACTTAGAACTCAAAAACGCAGGTGTGGAATTTAACCCATTTTTCCCTTTTTTCATTAATTAGTATATTTTAAATTATCAAAATAATAAGACCATTAATTCCCTTTTTAAATTTTAATCCAACAGATTTTTTTTGAAACAATTAATTTCTTTATCCCTTTATGTTACAAGATTTAACGAAGATCATAATTATTATTCATGTGGTTATTATTATTATTATTATTTTATAGAGAGACAAAATTTTACCACTAGCATAGTTTAGACTTAAATCATAAATTTTCGTATTGGGCGACATTTAATTAGGGAATTTGTTTTAAAAATACTTAACACGTTACTCGTCCTAAGGCCATCTAGGTTCATTCCTCTATCATCAACAACGCGATGTTCCCTTCAGAACGCACTAGGTGCTCCAAGTGTGCCACTCGCCTCATCTGTTCCCTTGCACGATGTGCCCTTTAGGACGCACTATGTGCTCCAAGGGTGCCACTCGCCTCAATATGTTTTCTTTCCGCGACGTTCCCTTCAGGACGCACTACGTGCTCCAAGGGTGCCACTTGCCTCTTGACTGACTTGGTAGACATCAATAACCCCTAGAGTCAACACTCCGCCAAGTGAACTTGTGGGAAACTAAGGGCCTCTAAGGAATAAGGCCCTAGCCTTATTTTACACCCCTTATAATCATCGTGAGCAACTTTCGTAGTCTGCCCTCATGGCATTGTGGGTCCTCTCAAACTAGGTAATCATTAACCTACAGTTTGAGCCACGAAGGGAGTGTTACTAGGTTGTGGCAGGGCTGTTGTCCACACCTCTCCCTCAACATCTTCGGTAGTCATGCGTGACCCCTTTACTCCACATGTGAGTCTGGTTGGAAAGCTATCATCAGCCTGCACCATCAACGAATCATGTTAGAATATATCCATATCATATCATCTAATCAGAAGCACTAAAATCACAGTAAAACAATCAAACCCCAATGGTACACTTCCCGACTCGATCCAGAGTCCAAGGGGTTCCATCGATGCCTCGACATCCTCTAGGTCCAAAATCCTACACACTCAGTAAACCGAGTCAATAGAAAATGTCTATGTCAAAGCGGTAAAACAACATGTCATCAACCCATAATGCCTCATAATCAAAATCAAAAGTTTTAATAGCATAATAATCCGGATCACTTGTGAGCAAGTGTCCTCAAAGAATAAGTTCGCTCAGTGTGCCAGAGCGGGATGTTACATTATTAATGAGAATGTTGATGTTTGTCTTTCCATGAGATACATAAAGTTTAATACACACTTGAAATAATCTATATATTTGCATATAGTAACATGAAATTATCAAAATCATCAAGTAATTAAATAATGAAAATCAAACTAAATATGTTTTGAACATAATAAAATGAAAGTAACTTGGAGAGTAATTAACTTATGAAAGTTGGTATAATTCTTTTTATATTATTAAGACATATTGTTAAAGAGATGACATGTTAAATGAAAGGGGTGGTCATCCTTAAGCTCCTTTGTATCCTATGGTGTTTTTGAGTTCATCCAACAACCAATTTTACTTGGATATCATAAACATTTATAGTTGAATTTTTACTAATGCTCATTTTGTTTTTTAACTGTATATTATGTTCCAAAAATAGTTTCTTATGAATCATACAAAGATTGATAAAATATTTGTAATATTTCAATTTCTTTTTATTAATGATTGTTATTATCTTTATTGATTTTAACTTTAAACTTCATCTATATAAAACATTTTGTATTACAAATTTTATGGTTACTTAATATTTTTTTATTTTCTTTAAACCTAAATTTGGAATTTAATCTCTATTGAGAATAGCCAAATCTATCAAAATTTTGAACTTTGATGACTTTTTGATTCTTTTTTCTAAAACATTATATTTCACTAAGCTTGGCTTTGTATAGATACAAATTTATGACTCCATCAATACAATGTACATTGTTTTTTTTTTATAGCACTTAAATATGTACAAATTTACCCAAAATTACTAAACAAATGTTTAAATATACCAAAAAAACTAGATGAAGAGAACATGATGAGAAACTAAAAACAAACAAATTAGAAAATAAATTCATATATGACAAAACTAACTATATAAAATTATTGTTTTTATTCTAGCATAAAATGAGTATGATTATGTTTTATATGTACTAACTATAATTTAATATAAGTATAGATCCAATATCACCTATATACTAAGTTACATAGAAAATCCTATGTAAAGATATTCCTCTCTAAAGTAGACTTAAGTAGTTCTTAGTATTTTGGTTAAGTTTTGAGAAATATAGAGGAAGTAAATTTGGGATAGCATATTGTGAATGAGAAAAAGTTACAACAAAATCTTTACTTTTGTTAATAATAGCATTAGTGGATTTTCTTTTTTGGATAATTTTTTTTTTTGACATATACCTTATTCTATGGGACAAGGATGAAATAGTTGTACACTTTTAATGAAACAATGCCCACTCAAAATAACACCAAATTTCAAAAGTTAACTATATTAAATATAATGATTATATTAGTTTAAAATGATTATGTTTTATGTATCCTAATTATAGTGAACTACTCAAGTATGCCTTATTTCATGAACATGTACAATTTATAATTTATATATTATGTAAGGTACATCTCCAAAACTCCAAGAAATAAATAAATAGGTTGAGAAGATTTCATGTACATCTCATTTGGATAAACCCTAGTATTATAATTTTTAATTTGTGAAATTTGGAAGAGATGGCTTATATATACCTTAGTATTCTAGTTTTTAATTTGTAAGATTTGGAAGAAATGAAATTTGGATAAGGTCATAAGAGAGAAAAGGTAGGGGTAGTAATTACTATAAAAAAACACATARCAAGCCTTGTTTGTGATGACATGGGTGATAAAACACACATTCAACAAGAACTTTAYARKTCGACTCAATGGAACCTTGGAAACTTTAATCTTAACAACCCTACATTCTAGAGGGTAGAACCATGCTTAAGGTTTGATAAAATTGCACACAAATGGATTGAAGGTGAACTATCAACATCAAGATTTAGGCCTTATTATGTGGAGGATTTCTTGATATACATGTATAAAA